>CAJHNH020000900.1:165000-182500 GCA_905116865.2 Candidula unifasciata
CAAAGGGTGCGTAAAAGGGGACAATCAATAAAGGGTAAAGGATATATAAACTAGAGTTTATGAGTAGCCTGTAGACTGCCAGTGATGACAACAATGGACGCAGAGTTTATGGGAATGTAACGATATGTGGAAGAGGGACATAAATGATACAGATACTGAGTTATCATTAGAACATGATGTAATGAACAAAGGCTGCGTGGAAGGGGAAATCAATAAAGGATAAGGGATAGATAAGTGAGAGTTTATGAACAGCCTGTCGACTGCCAGTGATGACAACAATGGACGCAGAGTTTATGGGAATGTTTCTAGTGCTGTGATGTCGATTCTTACTTCAACATTCAGCATTCAACATTCAATATTCAGTATTCAATTTTCACCTTTTAAAATTCAACATTCAACATTCAGCTCCACTCGTATGTACGAACTTGGCATGAAAGCTAAATATTTCAAGTGTCGTATTGGTTGTTTCAATTTTCTTCCTCTTCTTTTACCAGCTGTAAACTCTGGCTGAAATTCATAGTTGTTCGTCCTTGTGGATTTTGGCTTCGTGCCACAGCCTGAGTTTCGTGTACATCCGTTTTACTTGCTAATTTTTGTGCAGGTGGTTGTTCCGTGCCTATCGGGCCGATATACTCCGACTTCAAAGGAAATCCCCAATTCGTAGACTCTTACGACATGCTTGTTGGCGAAGTAGTGAGTCCACACAGGGAGTTTTCATTTTGCCTTCCAAATATTTTCAAGTGCTCTGAAACGTTATCTTACCTTTTGTATTCGTATTTTAAAAATATCTTTTACAGTTACTCACCTTAATCTACGCTGTTGTTTAAATTGTTGTACGACTCTATTTCTTAGAAAAGGGCATTGCTACAGAGTCATTTAATTGCAAGGCCTCTAGTGGGTTTTCGAACTAAATAAATTTATCATGAATTTTTCTCTGAAACTGTTCAATTCAGAAATCACAAAGTTTCTCTTACTGATTCCAGCATGGTCATCGATACATGTACTTTATTATATATATCGTGTATTTGGTTTGGTCTAAACGGGTTTACACCCTGTCAAATATCCAAATTTATGCTTCGTGATAATTGAATACAGGTCAGTCTCTCGCCCGGGGTTAAATATTTGTAATTGCTTGGTAGACTTCACGGGGAACGTGGCAAACTATGCTAATAAAAGTCATAGAAACATCAGAAATTTCCAGCATGGGTACTCGGATGGGAGCACAGTCCACTCTAGAGGCGTCATTAATTATTAAAGGATATAACGATGCAATAATTAAAAGGTTTAATTAGTAGTAGAAGTAGTAGCTGTAGCAGTATCGATAGTAGGTGTGGTGGTAGTGGTTCTGAAAGTAGTAGTAATTTGAGCATTAGTATTAGTAGTAGTAGTGGTAGTGGTATTAATTATTAATAGTAGCAGTAGTTTTAGTAACAGCAGAAGAAGGACAAGTGGCAGAGAAGAAAGAAGAATGTGAATACCAAGGGAATGGAAGGGGGAAAAGACATCGCTATTGATAGTAAAGGTGCTAATCAATTGATACTGCTATTGATGATGATGATGATAACGTGAATGGTTCTAAAACGCCAGCCGACCTACACAGAGAGGGCCTTTTCCCACGCCCTTGGTATATGGTGCTAAACCTCTATTTGATGCCAATAGGCAGTCGGTGGGCGACGTCGTCAACATCACACAGGCCGCCTTTACTTCCCAGGACTTTAACTGTAAACCAAGATCATTTTTGAAAAACTGAAGTCCAGCTTCGTTTGAATTAAAACACACCACTTTCAGATTGCTGTGGTGTAGCGGCTAGACGCTCTCGTGCGGATAGGAAGGTCGTGGGTTCGCTTATTGGCGGAGTCGGACTTTAATCAAAAATGACCTTGACTCCCAGGTCGACACAGCCTTGAGTGGGTACCAGGTGCAGTCCCGGAAAGAAATAAAGACAGCCGGCGTGATGCTGACCACATCATCCATCTTGTGCCGATTGGTCTATTAAAATAAAGGTCTAGTCCTATGTGCCCTATACGCCTAAAGGCGTAAAACATTGTGACTTTACTTTACCTTCAGATCGACTTACACACACCTGTTTGATTAGACTGTAAGTTTAACGTTAGTCTCAAAAAACAAAGTAAGTAATGTTTCATTGACTAGTTTTTGGGCTGGTCTACTTTCCTGAAAGCTACGGGTGTGTCTCTCTGTTGTTTGCTTTTTGGGTTGTCTTGCATTTACGTTTTTCTTCCGAGAAAGATAATTCCCGTGACAGAGGTTTCATCACTCTTTAAAGGGGTTTTGTGTTAGACACAGTTTGTTGATGTTTTTGGAGTGTTAAAAGTTAAATATACAACACGCGACATCAACGGCAGTGCGGGAAACCCTCTTAACCTTGTGGCAAGATAACGTGGCTCAAGTTCGACCAATCAGAAGTGAGCTAGTGTGTAACAGTGGGTAAATGTGGAGACTAACGTTTGTTTTACCGATTAGACTTAATCATTCACTCTGTTAACGAGGTCCCCTCCCGCATTGTGTCGGTTTATGTTTGTGTTTTGTGTTTTTAATGGTTGCTTGCTCCCAGACCAGCTCAGCCAGCAATTGGTACCAGAACATGTCACGAGAAATTAAGATGTCTGGGGCGATAGTGCCCCTCATGACTCATCTAGTGCCGGTTCGTCGATAAAAATACGTGTCTACCATCATATGTACGATACCCTACTGGCGTAAAACTGGCTCTTTACTTTCATTTTATTCGAAATAATGGGCTTCCCCAAGTACACTAAATGTTTAACCATTGACGCTGTCAAGGACACTAATCTGACACAGTTTGATCACGTGACGGACACGTAACAAAATTACATGAATGATGGGAACCCGCATCTGTGGCTGGCTATCACGCGATACCCCATTCAGACTTTCACCAGCCTGGCAGGGGATATGTGATCAAACAGCCGGTGGTTACTAATTATCTGGCATTGATCCATTGATGACTAAAGGGTGATTGAGTGATTTACTGATTAACTAATTAATTACCTGCTAGGGATAGCGTTCTACGTTGGACTGATACAGTGGTAAAGAGGGATGCCGCTGGTGTGTGAGTGTGAGGTAGTTTGTGGTGTGTTTGCATGAGCACCGCTCACCTGTAGTGTTAATTAACGAATTTGTTGAGTCTGGTTATATTAGGGACTGATGACACAGCACTCAGGTTATTCTCATAAGCGCTCAGTACCTATCGTCAGTAGCCAGTGTAGAGTTCCGAGACAAAAGGGTATCCATCTGAATCAATGTCAGTCTTGATAGAAGGTTGAGTGCTGAGTGTCTGCCTACTCCCATCTGCGCCCTCCTCTCCACAGCATGTTGGTCTGTGCTCTTTTTCGCACTCTTCACTTGACCACATCTATCTGTGCTCTTTTTCGCACTCTTCACTTGACCACATCTATCTGTGCTCTTTTTCGCACTCTTCACTTGACCACATCTATCTTATCATGCAAAAATTAACTATTAGATATTACAAACCAATACATCTGCATGATTGATGTTTGCTTAGCTCAACATAATTCCTTGGAGAAAAGGTGCAGGTGACACTGAAGATTGTTGCATACTTTAAAAAAGTAAATACAGGAATAACTTGGTACGACGCAAACTCGGCTATGTGACTTCAGGGTACAGCTTGGCGAAGCACATCTATCCAGCCCTCGAGGTAACGAGAGGACATATTCAAACCGACTTCACACATGGTCATTCTAGTCACGAATAATGAGAACTTGTAGGAATGCACAGTGTATGATGGTGCGCATCGTGAGATTACATAAAGTGCAAGACCCCTTTCATTGGAAATATGATGGTATACCGACATGCTGATGGGATTAACATCGCACCGGCTGCCTATGCTTCAGGGGGCATTACCTGGCAGCCATTTTAAACTATGCCAACCTGGGACTCCAGGTCGATTTAAAAAAATTGCACTTGTTGCAGATTTGAACCTCAGACTTTCAAACTGCGATGGCGAGTATCTAGCTTCTACGCCACTGCGCTCACTGTGATCATATAATGCGACGTGTAAAATGTGCAGTATACACCGTCTGAAAAAAAAAAAATTAAAAGCCAAGAGTATTACATGATTTTCTGTTTCAAAATTAATCTTTCTTATGTTGCTACAGCACGTGGCACGCCAGAACAAAAACTGAAATGACCTGGCTGCTAATGACATTTCTGTCTACAGTTGCCACTTTTTTCAGTGTAGCAGGATGATCTTTGAGTCTGATGATTCAGGATGGCATGGCTAGTGTTGACGCCATGGACTGTGCAGGTTCGGATTTGTGTGTGTTTGTGTGTGTATATATATATATATCTCGCACGAAAAAAACTACACAAGCTAGACCTAACCGTTTTTTACGTCACAATTGTCTCAAAGAGAAACATTCTAAACAACTTCAGTTTTTGAAATAAACAGTAGCGGAAGGGTAAATATTTGGGGACCATGACAAATCCTTGAGAAAGGACTTGATTTTTTCTTCGGCGAAAAACCCTGAGCTGCGACTGCTGTGTTAAAGGGTGCATTAACGTGATGCTGTTCTCTCCCCCCCCCCCACCCCTCTTGTTTTTTCATAATCAACAGCAACAATTTCCCATTATTGTACCAAATGTCTCAGCTGCCGTAACCCATTTATTTGCCAACATGCTCATAGTGACTCACTGACGTTCAACCCCACCAGAACATCATACCGAGCGATAAACACCCCTGACTCAAAGTGCCACCGTTTGGATGAGGATCACCAAGAGATAGGTCCCAGAAACCCCGATAAACCCATAGGTTGGGTTATATTAGGGCTAACAGCCAGGATGGGGTTTTAGAAAAAAATTAAAAAAAATTGCGTCCGACCTTGGGACACAGTATTAAATATCATTCTCACAGTCAGAAATCGTTGCCCGTGTAGCCGTTCCGTTCTTAGATTTAGATTCTGGCAATGAGTTCATCACATGAGCAGAAAGCAGAACTCCGGTCTGAGCTTTATTTTCAGTCGTTTCCAAGCCATTATTGAACCTTGAGTACCAGCTGAATTTCGGTATACAAATCAGTCTGCAAGATGTGGACTGTGCCTGGCTCTGCATCCAGCAGGGTTGGGGTCGGCTAGCTTCTCTTAGGAGAGGTGAAAAGTGAAAATTAGTAGCCTGCCGATGACCCACAGTACACATAAGTCAACCTCTCCTCCCAGTGGTGCAGACCGGGAAACTGTGGCCGTGAGGCCACAGGCGAACGAGGCTCTGGCTCGCCAGATGGGATGGGGTCCATCTGGTCAGATTTTCCCTTAAACTGCGACTGGCCTAGCAAGCCGGCAGTGGATTTTTTATTGCTACGAAAATTAGAAAGACATACCAACTATCACCTCTGCTTAAACATCCAGATATAACCATGAAGACCAAAAGACAATTGATAAACACCATCTTCATTCCAACACTCTGCTACCAGTGCCAGACATGGACAATCAACAAGACCCATGAAAGAAAAATAGAAGCCTGTGAAATGAAATGTCTAAGAAAAGCAGCGAATAAGACCAGACTAGACAGGATAAAGAATATAGACATTAGAAACACTGTCAAAACTACACCATGTTTAGACTACATAGAACATCAAAGAATGACATGGTTTGGACATCTAACCAGGATGAAAAATGATCAAATAACATCACAAATTTTCAACCAAAGAAGCTCAGGATATAAGGCAAGAGGAAGACCAAGGAAACGGTGGATTGACGGGGTCTCCGAAACCTGCCAAAAGCATGGCCTCAGAACATCAGATGCTGCCCGCCTTGCTTATGACAGGAACTTGCATCTCCCCACAACGCTTAGCGGCATACGTGGAAGGAAAAAGTAAAAGTAAAAAGTAAGTAATCAGTAATAATTTAACCACCAACCTCAGCACAAGACGACTATTTTATTATGGACAGATCAGAACAAGTCATTATCCTCCGCCTCAGAACAGGACACAACCGATTACGTAACCACATGTACACAAAATTCAAGATAGGTGTATCAGCCATGTGCACCTGTGGAAAGGTGTCCCAGACAGCAGAGCATGTACTCCAGGACTGCACCGAATTTGACACATTAAGGCAAACCTTTTGGCCAGAAAGAACAACAGTGAAACGTAAACTCTATGGACCACTGAATGAACTAACAACGACAGTGAAATTTACACAAGAGACAAAACTGCTAATATAGACAACTTATTTCAGGCGAACGAAAGAAGAAGAAGAAGAAGTAATGATTTAAATAAACCTGCTTATCAATTAATTGTCTCAAAACAACGTTAAACAATTTAAAAATAGGTTTTAATATTAGCTTTTAGCTCTACGCTGTATATGCAATTGTACACTTTTCACTTGCCAAACAATTTGGCTGGTCATTTGTTGCCACTTCACCAGCTGGTGTTGCTGCTGTGTTGCTGATAACTCAGGTGACTTGTTCTACTTCACGAATGGCGTTGTTTTTACACGTTTCTCGATTATAATAAAATTGGTCACATTATTTAGTTGTAGGATGAAAAATCAATAAATCTATGACAGAAACGTTGAACAGCGTTTCAGTACCAAGTCTGATTAACTTTTATATTGAAAAATATCAAATCAAAAGGCTCCCGAATATCCAAGAAGCACTTTTAGAGATGATAGGCAACTTGTCAGAAACAGAACTCAAAATCTCTTTAGACAACCCTTACCGTTAAAAGAAGAAAAAGAAGAAGAAGAAGAAGAAGAAGAAGAAGAAGAAGAAGAAGAAGAAGAAGAAGAAGAAGAAGAAGAAGAAGAAGAAGAAGAAGAAGAAGAAGAAGAAGAAGAAGAAGAAAAAGAAGAAGAAGAAGAAGAAGAAGAAGAAGAAGAAGAAGAAGAAGAAGAAGAAGAAGAAGAAGAAGAAGAAGAAGAAGAAGAAGAAGAAGAAGAAGAAGAAGAAGAAGAAGAAGAAGAAGAAGAAGAAGAGGAAGAAGAAGAAGAAGAAGAAGGAGAAGAAGAAGAAGGAGAATTTAAAAAAAATTTAAAGAAAAAGCAGCCATAAATAAATTCATAAAAAACATGAATAAATAAATACAGAAATATATGCAGAAAGAAACAAAGACATCGATAAATAAATAAATAGATAAATAAAGAAAAGAAATAACGGCAGAAATAAATTATTGAACGAATAAATGAATAAGTAAGTCTGACTGCTGATATGTCAGTCAGTTGAATCTACTGCGATAAAAACGTAATTCAAAACACAAACCCCGTCAACAGTCATCAGTCGAAATTAGGTCAAAATGTATGGCAAGTTCTGGGTCTAAGTTTGGAGGTGGAAAAACAACAACAAACTACTAAATATATGGAAAAAATAATTCACATGTAGACAGCTGCTTAACTATATCCATAGATCACGAATGTTACCATCTGCTCTATGGACGTAGCGGCAGGGAAAAAGTACTCTACGTATTTCGGTTGCATTCATTATGCACAACTTGGCTACGCTACCTTGCCCAACAGGCAATGCTTTTCTCAATTTATTGAGACATTGTTCAGTCACATTGCTTGTCTTCATATATTGCGACATTGTGAAGTGCACATTGCCTTCTCGATATATTGCGACATTGTGAAGTGCACATTGCCTTCTCGATATATTGCGACATCGTTCATTGCACTCTCATCATCATTATCATCTTCGTCATCCCTGGGAAAAGCCGCCAACTTAACCATCGAGACAAAGTTAGAAAGGATATTATCAGACAGATTATAGGAACAACACTATGCAGCAAATTCACTGAGAAACAGAAGATCATATGGTTTGATCATTGAAAATGCAGCCAGAACAACTAATAACTCAATCTCTGAACAAGTAAAGATCTGAAGTGAAATCAAAAGGCCGCCCCAGGCGAGATGGGCTGATATCATTAAAAGGCTGCTACAACGACAAGCGGCGTCCGTGGCTAAGGAGTTGCGAGTCTGACTCGTAATCTAACGTACCGCGATCGAAACCTGCGTGGGCTGCGTGGATTTTTATCGTGGTATGGGACGTCGCAGGTCGACCCAGCCTCAAATGGGTACCAGGATGGGCTGTCCTGGGAAAGTAAAGACGGCCGGCGTAATGCTGACCACATTACCCACCGACTGGTCTGTAAAAATATGGGTGCTCTTCCCATATGCCCGATGCGCCTAAGGGCGTGTAAAGGGATCTTTACTTTTTTTTTTTTTTTACAACGACACGGAATGGCATTAGGCCAACGTGGATCGCAAACTGTTCCTCCCGCAATGCTTAACGGCAGATGTGGAAATTGATTATGATTCAAAGTTAATTGCATAATTTGCCATACAGTAACATTATTCAGCACACCTTTAGACGTTTGGTATATATAGCTACCTTATTGACTGCGCATATTATAGCTTGGTGTGTAGTCATATTATTCAACACATATTGTATGGCTGGGTGAATAGCCTATTATGTCCATACACTGAAGACATCAAAGGTCCATTAGCCAAGAGATACAATCGATGAGGGAGGTACACTTGACCTAGTTTAGTTTGTATGATCTGTAAAGACGGTTTTCCTGACAAGATACATCCATTCGGAGACAGGGCATTCAGTCTATGGGGGGGGGGGGGGGGGGGAAGGTGTATTTAGGGATTGTGAACGTTGCTTCTTAATTCCAACATCCTGGAAATGATTCAGCTGTATGCGATTTGGCAGCAGACCATTTTGCATTGATATGGGCACTGACGTCAGTGTTCAGTTTCACCAAGAAGGCGTAAAGGTCCCTTTACACGCCAGTGATTAATTTGGCATTTGAGACTAGACTCATAATTTTGTGGACCAATCGCCTTGATGGTTGATATGGTCAACATCTTGCCGGCCGCCTTTACTTTCCAGGATATTACCTGGTATCCATTAAGGTTGTTTAGTTGCGTCATAAGTGACTATACAGTTACAGGTCTTGTCAACTATTCTTCACGGCAGCTATTGTGCCACTCTAGCCAGTTATTGTCCGTATGTTTATACATGCATATGTTTGGATACGTATGTCTGTATATGATTGTGTATGTGTACATATTAGAATGAAAGAGTATGTGTACACGCGCGCGCGCGTGTGTGTGTCTGTGTTTGAGTGTGTATGTATACATGGTGTGTGTAAGCAGTATTCTATAATGTATATATTTTTTTCAATCATAAACATAACATGCATTATTGATAACAGGCATATTTACTCTGAAAGATGAGTGCTCAGAAGGGCCGAATGTCAGAAGGGCCTGCGCGCCCAGTTTGTAACCCTTTGAAAATAAAGTTCGTTCGTTCATTCGTTCCTTCTGTGATCAGTCCATTCTTTCCGGTATGTGACTTTAAGTGTTTACAGGACTGCCTGCATATTCTCTCTCCCATGTCTTCTTGGTCTGCACTGAGGTCTGTGACCTTCAACTGCCATGTGTACACAGTTTTTAGTCTCCATTCCACGCTGTGTGCATTTTTGATGGGTCTAAAATTTAGTCGTACTACTGCTTTGAAATGTGTGTTTCAAGGCTTCATCTCTTTTAGTTATGCTCTAAGTTTCAGAGCCACATAAAACAATTAAAATGACAAAGTCATGAATTTAAATGTTGCATAATCAAACCCCCAACAACCCCAGATGATACAGTGGGTTTGCTATGTAAAACAATGATATTTCGACATGCAGTCTGCGGACCTACACGAAGCCACATAATTTCATCAGAGTCTGCTTAAAGTGTCCGGCCAATTATGTAGCTGCGACATAGAAAACCAAACCGATAATTCTAATATATGTTATTGCAGCGCTTCATCTTTCAGAAACAACGTTCCACCCACAGATGTAAGATTTTCTAGCCTCGATGCGGCAGACATCCCATAAGCTGACAACAGTAATTTTACGAGACAGTTATTTAATAGAAGAAAAAAATTTATTACCGTCTTGACACTATATGCCCAATAGGCCTGAAGGTGTAGAAAGGGGTCATATACTTTCCGTACTGTCTTAACTGCCAGCCGATCCTCCTAATATTTCTCCTATTTTTCCGGCCTACTTTTTCTTCTTCTTTTGTCAATATCTGCTAATGACACAAGGCGTCGCAGTGCATCAAACCATCGGCAACCGAGCCAGGGCGCGATCAGTCGCTTGATATGCCGTAATGTTATGCAGTCTCAACGTGTTAGTAGTGATTCCATCAATCCATATCTTTTCGGCCTTCCCCTGCCTCTTGGTGTTTTGATTTTCAGGTTGTACGCACGCTGCTGACATCGTTGGTTTCATTCTAATTGTATGGCCAAACCATTCCATTTTTTGTGCGTTTCTCAAAAAATTTGACGATGGGTAGAGTTCCAACAGTTCATATGACAACGTTGTTTCTCACTCGATCTATTTTGGTTTTAATCACAGCCATTCTCAAACATCTCATCTCATAGGTAGTTAGTTTTTGTGTGTGTTATTTTGTCAACGCCTAAGTCTGACATTGGTAACCTAAAGTCGGTAACAATATTATATTTATAATTTGTCGGTTTTGTCTCTAATGGGATAGCAGAGTGTTTTAAAATTGGAGAAAGTTGGTAACTGACATTGTTGGCTTGTTTGATTCTCGTTTATATCCCTTTGTCTATTTTACCACTGTATGCCAAGATGCTTCCCAAGTATTTAAATTCGTGCACTTGTTTAAGACTTTGATCTTTTTTTTTTTTTGTTTTTTTGTTTTTTCAATGCTGATCTTCATGTTATGTTTAAGGTAACTGTCGTGTAGTTGGTTTATGTTGTCCAGCAGCTGTTTACTTTCAATGTGGAATATGCACTGATCGTCGGCAAAGAACAGATCATTGACGTAACCCTGATATCGACATCTGGTGGTGTTATGTCTATTTTATTCATAATGTCCATGAATATTTTAAAAAGTAATGTTGAGAGAACACACCCTTGCCTTACTCCTGATGTTACTGGGAGCCAGTCTGTGAGACCAGCTTTTGTTTTGACGGCGCTTTCACTTTTTCTAAAAATAGCTCTTTCACAGCCTAACACTGTTCCATTTATACCATAGTTTTCAAGGACATCATCACCATCAGTTCTCTTTAAGCCTAGTGGCAAATGTGGCTTCAAAGAGGACTTTCCACGCTTTCCTGTCCTGTGCAATCTTCAGTGCAGTTTTCCATGTCAGAGATGCCGCATTCAGGTAACTCTCCATCGTTCGTGTCCATGTTGTTTTTGGGCGCCCCTTTGGTCGTTTCAAACATGGTTCCTACATTCCAGATGCCAATTCTTAATTAAACGCCGAAAACAACTAACATATTCATACAGTGTTCTCGATGTGATTTTTGTGTAATTCCGTTTTTTTCTTTTCTTAGGCTGATGAAACTGGGACTGGTCCTGCAAATCGGCAGTCGATTTAAAAGATAAAAAAAAAAAAAAACTTCTCTAGCAACTGTATATGACATTAGGAAATTCTAACATACAGTTCTTTAGGGGGGAAAAAAAAAAGCGGAAGATCACTAATAAAATATATGCAACTAACTTTATTAATTATTTAGGGAGTCGTTGCAGTGCAATGGATAGATAATTTGCCTGACGTTTAAAATCTTAATGGATTTTTTAAATATACAAAAGCCTCCTTCCAAGTTAGCTGCAATTTTGTAGCATTTGCAACTGTGTATAGAGTTGGGCACAACGCTGAGCTTTATTCTGTTGGCATATCACTGACATCAGGTTGTATGTTGTAGCCTAGTATCGCGGTTTTTCTGTTTTTGTCTTGCGCTTTTCTGGTTGCTTGTGTGATGAATTTGTTCATCTTTTAGCAGGCTTCAGGTACATAATGTATCTATCTTTTTCTCGGTCTTTCCGTTGCCTTCCTCACAGATGTTCTGGCTGTAAACAATGACCGTCCTAGTAGAATTTCCCAGTAAAACAACATGATGCCAATAAATGGTGGGTTGATTTGCGACCTCCTGTAAAATATTTCAGGAAGATTTGAGGTTTCGACATCATGACACACGGATAGTAACCTATAAGTGCTCCGTTCTTTCTTCCAACTCAAGTCTGAGTCCGAAAAAGCTCAGCACAGTGCAGAGGATCCTAAAATACTTTGCGTAGATTTTTAAACTCCAAAATTTTCTCAGGTAGTGCCGTTAGGCTACTCCTTTCGATTTCAAACTGCCAGTGGATTTTTTTTTACTTGCGCAACACAGGCGTCTGATCTCACTACCCAAAGACAAGGGAGAAGTATTTGAAGTCCAAGTACACGTGGAAAAATCCCAGCCCTCACCGGGGATTGAACCCGGAACCTCTAGCGCTCGGGGCGGAACCGTACCTCGAGACCACGCAGTCCTCTGTAAAAGATATGCAACAGGAAAAGATATGCAACAACCGTACAAGTTGTTTGTCATTCTATGAGAAGACGTATGCTACGTCATTGTTTGCAATGTAGTAGGCAAAGATTAGAGACCTGCGTATATTTACGGATTGTAGTAAATCAGAACTCGTAATACGCTGAATTAGGCTCACAATGTGTCTAAAACGCTGAAATAGGTAATAGTGAAAAGCGATGTTAACATTCAAATGTCTGAGATAAAACCTTGCGCCTGTTCTAAAACCAGCCGTTTTTTATTGGGACCTTACAAAAACCGTCCCTTTTGGGTTTTCATTCCTGTAGGGATGAATGAAGAGCATATTTGAGTGTCTGTTGAGTAATTCCAACCCCCCCCCCCCCCCCCCACCCCTCTCATCCCCATTTTCAGTTCTTTCTATTGTGCATCGTTTCCTAATAGCACATGCTTTCAACATTTCTGATAATTTTGTATTTTCCTTTCTATGTTGACCTTTCCGTTTGTTCCACCTTTGTTATTTTGTCTTCTTCTTCTTCTCTTCTTCACTTCCTCTTTTACCGCTGTGGGTGTCGAGGCAGATATAAGGTTCTGTTTCTAGCTCTTCTGGCTGCCTCGACCATAGGCACATCGTGCTGTTGTAGAGTTTCGCTGATGTTATCCTTCTATCTTGTTCTTGGTCTACCCCGTGCTCTACGTCCTTCTTCTCTTTCCATGTATGCTTTGTATGGTATGGTGTCACAAGGCATTCTCTCTAAGTGGGCAAACCATTTCACTTGCTGTCTTTGTATGTAATCCAGAATTGGTTCTGTGTCGACTTGTTCTCTTATGATCTCATTTCTGATCTTATCTCTTATGGTCACTCCTACAGCCCTTCTCAGATATCTCATTTCCGTGGTTACTAATTTTCTTTTATGGTTTGTTGTGAGTGACCATGTCTGGCACTGGTAGCACAGAGTTGGAATAAATATGCTTTGAATAAGATGTCTCTTTGTGCTGATTGGGATTGTCTTATGCTGTAAGAGGGGGGCTAGCTGCATCTAATGTCAATTTCTTTATCCAATTTTCCATCTTCGGTAAATGTAGTTCCCAGATATTTAAACTCAGATGCCTGTTTAATGCCTTTGTATTCTATGGCTATGTTTAGATCTGTCTTCTTTTTTTCCTATTGACATTACTTCTGTCTTTTCAGTGTTGATTCTCATATTATTTGTTTTACATTCTTCATTCATGGATGTTAGATGTTGTTGCTATTTCATGGCTGTATTTGCTATCAAGGCCTGGTCATCTGCAAATAGTAATTCGTTGATCTTACTAAGATCTTCATTCATGGGCTTGGCATTCTTGCATATACTGTCGATGTAGGTGATAAACAGCAGTGGCGATAAGACACACCCCTGTCTTACTCCAAATCTCACTGTGAAAGGATGAGATGTTCCCTGATTTATTTTGTCTAACAGTTAGAATTTGTTGGTTATATGTATGCTCTTATTTTCTTCCTCTCCATTAAGCATTGCAGTTTGTATATAAGAAACAAACACATAATGTTATATATATATATATATATATATATATATATATATATATATATATATATATATATATATTAGGGCTGTACCGAATAGTGATTTTCATTATTCGGCCGAATACGAATAGCTTGACGAACTATTCGGCCGAATACGAATAGTGAATCATCATCATCAGGTGCTTTGCCGACTGGCATGGGCGATAATGCCTCGCCACAATCTGCGATTTCCTGCAGCATGTATTAGTTCGTGTGCTGACACACCTCCGTAACATGCACCAAGACTGTCAAGTATCTTCTTTTCTTGTCTTCCTCTATCCCTCCTTCCACATATCTTTCCAGTGGTCACCACATGTTCCATTTTCCCTCAGCTTACACATGGCCGAAAAATTATGACTGTCTCCTTCTGATGTCTGTGAGTAGTTGTCATCCGGCTCACGCCTCTATCAAAACCTCTTTGTTGCTTTTTGTTGTTGTTGTTGTTGCCGTCCAAGGTATTCTAAGCATTTTTCTGTAAAATCACATCTCTGAGGCCTCAAGAATTTGATTGACCTGCCTACCGATTGTCCAGGACTTACAGCCATAATATAAAACTGGATGTGTGTAGCAAGCAAGAATTCTTTTTCTAACCTTCAATGACAAAGATATATTGCATAAGATGTTCTTCATTTTATAAAATGCAGTTTTTGCCTGTCCTATTCTGTTTCTTTTTTCAGTAATGCATCTTCCATCTGACGTTATCCATGTACCCAAATACTTAAATTTCTGTACTTGTCCCAAAATAAAACCATTGACTTTTATTACACATTTGGGAATAATTATTTTCTTTGATACCACCATTACTTCTGTCTTCCCTCTTTAAAACGGAGGCCCATTCTTCCACTTTGCGTGTATAAAATAGATCCCGCCACCCCTGCCTCCAAAAAAAAAAAAAATAAAATCCATAATGTCAAATGTTCGCTGGAATTTTACATCACAAAATGTAGTACAGAATAGTAAACATTTAAAAATATTTCACGTTTTGCATCCTTTAGTCAGTCAGTGTGTGGTATTTAATACCTAGGAATGAAAGTATTCTTAGTTTTATAACAAGTAACTAAACTTGTAAATTATCACTGACAGCTTAGTTAATCCATGAAAGCGGCATTTGCTTTCAAAAAAAAAAAAAAAAATCGTTCCATGTTGTCAGCATTAAGGCAGCTTCTTGTCTCACTGAAGGTATTTCCAGCTGTACTAGACAGTCGTTCACTCGGTAAGCTCGTAGGTGGTGCACACAGATAACGCTTGACAGTATGAATCAAGGTGGGAAATCTTGATATGTTTATTTTCCACCAGTCCAGAAACGGGTGTAAGGTAACCACTATTCGTATTCGGCCCGACCGCAACTATTCGGCCCAATACCGAATAGTTATCAGGTCCACTATTCGGCCCCGAAGCGAATACGAAGCGAATATTCGGTACAGTCCTAATATATATATATATATATATATATATATATATATATATATATATATATATATATCCTCATCATCAGTTGCCTTGTCGACTGGCGTGGGCGATCATGCCTCTCCATAATCTGCGATCTACTGCAGCATGTATCAGTTCGCGTGCCGACACAACTCCATGCCATGCAACAAGACTGTCAAGAATCTTTTCTCGTTGTCTTCCTCTGTCTCTCCTTCCAAATATCTTTCCAGTGGTTATAATATGTTCTATTTTCCCTCTTCTCATAACATGGCCGAAAAATGATGACTGTCTCCTTCTGATGTCTGGGATAAGTTGTCTTCGGGCTCCTGCCTCTTTCAAAACCTCTTGGTTGCTCTTTTTGGCTGTCCTAGGTATTCTAAGCATTCTTCTGTAAAACCACATCTCCAAGGCCTCCAGAAATTGTTTGGCCTGCCTACCGATTGCCCAGGATTCACAGCCATATGTTAAAACTGGATGTATGTAGCAAGCAAGAATTCTTTTTCTAACTCTCAATGTCAAGGATATATTGCACAAGATGTTTTTCATTTTATAAAATGCAGTTTTTGCCTGTCCAAATCTGTTTCTTATCTCAGTTATGCATCTTCCATCTGATGTTATCCATGTGCCCAGATACTTAAATTTCTGTACTTGTCCTAAAATAACACCATCAACTTTTATTACACACTTAGGTATAATTCGTTTCATTGATACCACCATTACTTCTGTCTTCCCATTATTCAAACTGAGGCCCATTCTTCCACTTTCTAACACCACAATGTCTATCATTTCCTGTAGTTCTTTCTGACTTGTTGCTATCAAGACTGTGTTATCAGCTTAACGTAAATTGTTTATATATATATATATATATATATATATATATATATATATATATATATATATATATATATATACATACATACATACATACATATGTATATTTAAATACACAGAATGTGATAGTAATGTTTCTTGCTGTGCAAAGAAACTTCCTTATGTATAGAGCCTCGACTAACGTGACATGGGACTCACACCAACTATACTTCTTCTTTCGTTCGCTTGAAATTGATGATCTATATTTACAATGTTGTCTCTAGTTTGAAATTTACTGTCTTTTGTAATTCACTAAATGACCCGTAAAGTTTGGATTGCACCGACGTTTCTCTTGGCTAATGGTTTTTGCCTTGATATGTTGTTTTTGGGACAGTCTTGGAGGACGTGATCTGTTTTTTCATATGCCAGTCCACATGGGCACATTGCTGATTAGCCACTCTTAAATTTGTTTGTACATGTGGCTAAAAAAAAAAAAAAAAAAAACCAGCTACACAAATCCAAGATTTACATATGGTTTCTGAAAACATCATGATTGTCATACGCCGTAGCGATAAACTCATGATGTCGCCTTTTGCCATCTCACAGGAACACTGTAATAACGGATAATGTCAGTGTTCTTGCCTCGCCCCACCGTAGCTAAGCCATACGTGTATGTATCTCTTTACCGTCACATTGCTCATTTGGAGAATCTTTTTCTTCTTCTTCTTCGCGTTCATCAGCTGTACACTCTGGCGGAAAGTTCTAGTTGCTCGTCCACTACTGAACTGCAGTCCTGTTCCAGAACCTGAGTGTTGCGCGTGCATCCGTTTTACATATCTCATTTTCTTGAATACAGACTGTTGGTTCCTTTGCCTCTCCGGCAGATGCACTCCGACTTCAAAGTAAGCTCCCCATTTATTTGACTCTTACGACATGCTTTTGGGGAGGCAGTGGGTCTATTCTTGTTTTCGTCACAATGGTGCCCCGGAACCCACACTGGGGATTTTGGAATGAAAAAAAAAAAACTTCCGGTTAAAATGGACGCTAGACAGCGGCGCTGTTCGAAGCAGAGGCAAATTTTTTGCTTCTGCCGGACGGTGGCCGAAGTATTTTTGCTCCATTTGTAGACTGGATATAGTTTTGTCGCCCAGCTTCTGAGTTGAATGCATGGCGTGACCCTGTGAGCTGCGGATTGCATTTGGAATGTATTTTCGACTGTGACCAACGTGGTAGTGTGAATTGTAGATTCAGAAAATGGCTTGATGCCTGTCGTGCAATGTTGGCGGTGCCCGTATCTGGTTAAAGTTGATCGCGCGACAACTGCTGAACTGTTGGCGACAAGTTCTGCTATCATCAATGATGAACTGCATTTCTAATGTT
>CAJHNH020000900.1:187500-219390 GCA_905116865.2 Candidula unifasciata
AACCTGTGACGACAGAACGGGGTAGAGTGATTCTCCTTGCGTGGGTTCCAGTTCTTTTCTTCTTTTTAACGTTCACTGGCTCTAAAATCCGTCTGATCCAGTTGTTCCGTTGTTCCGGAAAATGAGTTTTGCATGAACATCCCTTTACTGATCTGGCTTCTTTGTATGCAGACTCTTGGCTCTACACCTTTCAGGCTGTTGCACTGCGACTTCGATGAAAAGATACTAACTGATCACCTTTCACAACAGGGTTGTTTTTTGTTGGAGGATGCCGAGTGGAAATGGAGATTTTTGCAAGGAAAAGACCCAATGTTTTTCAATGTATTGTTGTTGTACTGGTTATTATTATTATTATTATTATTATTATTATTATTATTATTATTATTATTATTATTATTATTAATATTGTTATTATTATTATTATTATTATTATTATTAATATTGTTGTTATTATTATTATTATTATTATTATTAATATTATTAATATTATTATTATTAATATTGTTGTTATTATTATTATTATTCTTATTATTAATATTATTATTATTAATATTATTATATGCCGTACAAGCGATAGGTAAACTAGTAAAAACAAAGAGCAATCAGAACTGCCACTGCGTTCCTCTTGATGTCAAACCTTTGTACGCATGTTAGGAGTAC
The DNA here is from genome assembly GCA_905116865.2 of Candidula unifasciata. NCBI lineage: Eukaryota > Metazoa > Mollusca > Gastropoda > Stylommatophora > Geomitridae > Candidula > Candidula unifasciata. Next base: position 188,161 of record CAJHNH020000900.1, read on the forward strand.
CTTAAACAACAACGACTGCCATGAGACGGCCGATCAGAGGATAACAGCCATAACTACCAGGAAGAGAGAAAAAGTCTTCTTTCAGCATGTCTTGAGGGCAAACACTTTCAGAAAGATAAGCCAGAATCTAGATTCTAGGGTATTAGGCGCTTGGAAACCCCCCCCCCCCCCTCTCATCCTTTTCCCCATTTTAGTGTTTGGCCCCTACAGTCTCCACTCGAAAGTCTACGAGGATCATACACGAAAGGCAAGGATTCCCAATCCGGACAGCTCAGAGGAAAATGGAATCGTCAAAGACACACAGCCGGATCTTCCATGTTGGAGGTTGAAGCATTTCGCCGATCTTTGTAAACCTGCTTTTGTCCCCCAATATACCTAAGCCTAGTAACTGGATGGATTCACATGTACTGAGAGACGAAATGAAATATAGAACACAATCTTTCATATCTACTAGAAACTACTTCTATTAAAATCAAATCCTTCATCTCAAAAAGCCAATTGTATACTATATGAAAGACGACTTTTGACATCAACTGTCCTACGTGGCTGTGACGCCTGGAGTCAATGAGTGACTGAACTAAGAACTGACATCACAACACTCAGGTTAGTCTCATACGTGCTTCGTCGCCTTCCTCGGTAGCCAGGGAATAGTTTCCTAGTAATAGTGCAAGTTCGCAGGTTTTTTTCACTAGGGGTAGAAAATCGTCCAGATCTTCTGCTTACTCATAGCAGAATCATTGTCTCCAAGTACGGATGTTTAGTCTGTTCAGTTTACTTGATCTCAGAGTTTTCAAAGCAAATTTTTCATCAGAAAGTAGCTTAACGCGTAGATGGGAAGTAGCAGCTAATTTATTAGCCTGCTCATTGAGGTTCACTTCAGAATATGTTGGGCAATACACGCACAATATGCTTGTTATCTGAGTTTATCAAGCGGTACAAGGAACTCAAGACACCAGATTTCCCTACCCCGACCCTATCCCCTCCCTAAAGCATAATATTTGAGTCAGCTGCAATGTAGTAATATGTCGGCCTTTACTACTTACTCTCCAGCCATCGGAAAGCTACCGTTACTGCCTCCAGCTCCATTCTCATTCTAGATATTGTGATCTTATACTCGCAGCTGTCTTTTTTATTTGTAAAACAACTTCCATTCACCTTTACAAGGAACCCCCATCCTTTGTGCCCCTCACAACAGATTGATTAATGTGTAAACTAACACTTCGGCGGGAATGTTTCTTTGATAACTTCTCGCATCTGTCCATTCCACAAGCAATCCATTTCCCAAACCTTTGGTGTTAGAGCTTTCACTCTATGCAGTGCTGCTTTGATGGGCTGCAATGTTATCCATCCCTCGCCATGCACTATCTTGTCAGCTGAGCACACAAAATATTTCAATGGGAGTAAGTAATCCACGAAGTTGGATAGACAATACACGCTAAAGGACACATGCTGACGCCAGATGCACATTAGGGCATATAATGCTTGACTCACTTTTTACAAACCAATCAGCACTCTATGGGTGACGGCGTCAACATTTCGCCGACCACCTTTACTTCCCAGAGCATACGTTGTTGTAGTTTAAGGCGGGGATAATATACAGACAGATTGACAACCATTTGATTCGCCAACTGGAAAGGGAAGACGGGTTACAGTGATGAGCGGAGGCTAGTGATATCTGTAACAATGAACCCAAAAGAAGTGACAAGGCCTGCAAGTGATAGTTTTAACAACCACTTACATTTTCTGTTAGATGAATGCTTTATTTCACTAATTAATATTATTGTGTCCTACTTACAACATGTCGGTGTCTGTAGCATAGGCGTTGCGAACGCACTTCGTAATGCCGGGGTGCCGGGTTTGATCCCAGCTGCGGGCCTTGCGCCTTGCGTTGGTTTCGACTGTGGTATCGAGAAGCCGAACGTCCAGAAAGCAATGGCAAATTACTTGACGAAAATTTGCCTAGAAAAACCATAACAGCCTGAAAATGCTGGGGCTGGTTCTGCAACGTCCTGTAAAGGATACACAACTAATTTTAACTTACAACATACACGCCACGTGTTTTACGTTTCATTCAACACGTAACACTAGCAGGATTAACATAGCGAAAAGAACAATCTCTGCATACTTACGCGACGAGAGGGAAGTCACCTGATACTCTCTCCAGTGTAATCGTTGCTTGCTAACGCCTAATTTTGTCTAAACTGCTACACATGCTAACAGATCACCTTACGCAGCTACCTCAAAGGTGCGGACACATAAAAACGTATGTTTTGGTTAAAATATGGGCTCAGCTTCTTTAGCTCTTTCCTTGGCTGTTGTGAGTGTCAATCAATACACGAGAAGGCATTTCTCTTGTTATTTCTTAAGCTTCAGTGCAATACCGGGATAGTTAATTAAATTTTCGTTAATATTTTAATGCTTAGCTATTCTGATTAATACATATTGTAGGACCGTGAGTTGTTTAATTGGTAATTCATGTATTTTTTTAAAAGAGACAATTAAAGCTCATGTCTTGAGTCAGTTAAACACAGTTGACTCTCTCTCTCCCTCCCCCACCCCCGCCTTTCTCTCTCTCTCTCTCTCTCTCTCTCTCTCTCTCTCTCTCTCTCTCTCTCTCTCTCTCTCTCTCTCTCTCTCTGGCAATGGTTACATGTTCATTATCCAGTCAATCAGGTGTTGTCTTCACAAAGTTGGTTGGATTTAGTGGATCTCCAGCACCCTCATTTTGTCGCTCTTGCCATCTACATGTTATCTGGTAATAAGTCACAGTGAAGGTTGGTATCATTTAGTCCCTATTACATTCTGTTCATTTACTCTCTTAGACTGTTGCTCGTCTATCTATTGTTGTTACCCAGCCTGCCCATGATTGTTGCGACATCTTTTTTTCTGTTGGTCTACCTCCACAGTTTCACACCAAAGAGTATTTCTTTTAAAGTGTTTAGTCTTTACACTTGACCGACATTTTGCGTTTATCTTTCTTATTCTCACTAGAACCATCTTTTCGTTCCTTGTATCTTTATTTCTGTTTTTGTTTCTTCTGAATGAAATTCTAAAATTTTTGTGTAAATTTCACATCTCTAAGGCCGCAATAATATTGTCTAATTCTCAATAATTGTCCACATTTCTGCGTCACATAGAAAGTGTTTAAAATTTCTCGTTTATGAGTTTCTGCAACTAGGAAACAGTTAGTGGGACCACCCACTCATCACCTGACTTCAGAGGGTGAATTCTGCCCACCAACTTACAACAGGGCTGGGTTTTGCTAGTCTAATACAACTGTCACATTGAATACTTATGAAAACAGCATGCAAGATTAGCGCGCGTAGAGAATAGATACACGTGACGATCTCTGCAAAGCTGATGGCGGAGCGTTTGCGAGAATTCTCACGATTTGGAGCTGGGGCGGGAAAAGATGCCGCGCATTTATCCGGGGGCGTATGTGCGATTGAAAGAGTCGCAGTCGACTGGAGCCGCTTCCATTACTAATAGGGGTAGGGGAAGACTAAAGAAGTTTGCTGAGAACAAGGTGGCATTGTGAAGCAGAGCAAGATTTCATTGATAACATTCAGAACTAACAGCCCGCATGTTGTGAGTATTCGTTACAAGACTTTACAACATTATAGTGAGATAGATTCTTATTTTCTACTAGTTTCTCTTTTTGGCGAAGTTTAGAACTCATGTGAACAATCAATTATAAGGTTACAATTTAATTGCTTTTGTTTAATTTAAGTAAAGTTAATTATTGCATTACTTTACAATTTTATACATTTTTCTGTCCTTGTTTTGTTTTGTTTTGTTTTGTAAGCTCTAACATTTATTTCCCAAGATAAGATTAGCACAATCTAATTGCTCTTGTTTGTTACAAAACAGGTTAAGCTGATATTAATTTTTTTATACTGACATGCATTTCTAACCCTTTTTGTTCATTTTGGTAAACAATATAACGTACTGAACAAAATAAAAGATAAACACTTGTTTTTTTTTTTAATACTAAAAGAACTATTTTTATTCGGCATGTTGACCAAATCAGCGACCGAGTGCCGACTGGTCTATGAAATATAGCTCTAGCCCTACATGCCCAATACGCCTGAAGGCGTAGAAGAGGGTCCTTTACTCTAAATATTAGTAAATGTACACTTATATGATTTTCCAACTATGTGTGTTTTTTCAAGTTGAGCTACACAGCCTAGTCGACAGCGATAAGATAAGACGATCTGCTAACCGCTATTGTTTTATTCAAGTAACATTTTAATTGCAACTAAATGATTTATTATATGGTTTGACAATTATTTTTCTCGATGAGCGACAGTATACTGGCCCGAAAATAAGATAACGCAGTATTTGAGAGTTAAATTAACTTAGTGAACTAGTGGTATGATTTTCTTCTTCTTCTTCTTCTTCTTCTTCTTCTTCTTCTTCTTCTTCTTCTTCTTCTTCTTCTTCTTCTTCTTCTTCTTCTTCTTCTTCTTCTTCTTCTTCTTCTTCTTCTTCTTCTTCTTCTTCTTCTTCTTCTTCTTCTTCTTCTTCTTCTTCTTCTTCTTCTTCTTCTTCTTCTTCTCTTCCTCCTTATACCTCATCAAAGTGTCGGAGGGAGATGTAATTTTAATTCAAGTTTAATTAAATTAAAAGTTCGTTTTTCCCCATTAAGGTGTCATGATAATATTTTCTTAACCTTTATAATCAGTTTCTGTGAATAAATATATAACTATATTTAAACAGGTAAACGGTACATAGAAATCATTCAATTACAACCGCGTTAGTAAAGTAAAGCTTTGAATATTGCAAATTATATAACGATGTGATTTTACACAATTCCCACTCTTACTGGTAAGCTTTGATACATACTAGACTAGACCGTGTAAAAGATAAATGATATTTATTAACAGATCCTGTGTCATTAAGACAAAGTTCGACTGTTAATAAATGAATAGTAATATTTTTTCCAAAACATTTTATGATTTTTTGAGCAAAAGTACTGTATTCTAACTGTTAGGGAGAAAAAGATAGCGTACTCTGGACAAAGAATAGATCATCATCATCATCATCATCAGTTGCCTTGCCGTCTGGCGTGGGCCATCATGACTCTCCACATTCTGTGATCTCCTGCAGCATGTATCAGTTCGGCTGCTGGCACACCTCTATGCCATGCAAGCAGACTGTCAAGAATCTTCTCTCTATCACTCCCTTAACAGATCTTTCAAGTGTTCACAAAATGTTCAATTTTTCTCTTCTCATAACATGGCCGAAAAATGACGACTGTCTCCTTCTTATGTCTGTGATGAGTTGTCTTAGGAAATAGATCACCTATCCATTATATTAATAAAAAGTAAAGGACCCTTTTCCACGCCTTTCAGGCGCACTGGGTATATAGGGCTAGACCTTTATTGTGTAGACCAAACAGCACAAGATGGGTAATTAGGTCAGCATCACGCCGGCCGCCTTTACTTCACAGGACCGCACTTGATAACTGGGAAATCATTTTTCAAAAAAGTCTGACTCCGCTAGGGAGCGAACCCACGACCTTCTGATCCGCAGGCGAGCGTTTAGCCGCTACACCTCGGCGACTTCCTCATTATATTAATACTGTGTGAAAATGCGACCAATTTCAAGTCTGCTGAAATCGGAAGTATTGAACCGAAAAGTCTAGATATCGTTTATTTGTAGACCACAATGCCAACCGTTCTTTTTTTTTTTGTTTGTTTTTTTTTTGTTTTTTAATGTTGCTTGCTCAAAATGTATTAGATATCTTTTCGTGCTCAAAATGTATTAGATATCTTTTCGTGCTCAAAATGTATTAGATATCTTTTCGTGCTCAAAATGTATTAGATATCTTTTTGTGTTCAAAATGTATTAGATATCTTTTCGTGCTCAAAATGTATTAGATATCTTTTCGTGCTCAAAATGTATTAGATATCTTTTTGTGTTCAAAATGTATTAGATATCTTTTCGTGCTCAAAATGTATTAGATATCTTTTCGTGCTCAAAATGTATTAGATATCTTTTCGTGCTCAAAATGTATTAGATATCTTTTCGTGCTCAAAATGTATACACAACTCATCAGTAACTCGTCTGATATAACAAGTAAAAGAAAACATTACTTAGTTAAGCCTGTCAGTTTCCAAGTACGACAGAATATGTAACAGAAATGTCGTGACATGAACAAAATGTTGATTCCAGCTGGCAGATGTTATTATTATAAGTGTCTGTTAAGCACGCATTTTTAGACCATTGACAGTCGCGTTAATACGTTTTTACTGTAAAGTAAAAGTTTAATTACAATTAAAAAAAAAAAAAAAAAATTATAATGATAAGATAGTGGTCACTAAAATGTCCTTATGCAGCTGAATGGCTGAATGAAACTATTAATCACTGCATCTGACCCTGTTATTCACGCTAAACTTTTATCTGACTGAACCTGTAAGGGTAGCACAATAACTTCCCGATATGATAAAATGATAAGTTTCTAATGACTAAAGTGACTAAAATAACTAAACATCATCACTCACTAAAGTTTCAAGTCATATTTTGGAAACGTCAGGTGACGTTAATCACTGTAGCTCCTTTTGCATACAGTAACGACCTCTTTAGTCAGTTTTTCCTTTTAAGCCTTAGGCGGCGCATAGGGCAGAGGTCATAGCTCTCCATTTCTGGCCGTTTGTTGCGACCTGTTTTAGGTTCTGAATGTTCATCAGGCTTATTGTTGAACCTTTTCCGATGAAGGTTCTACGCATGGTCTCTCTTGGTCTTCCGGTGTCCATATAAGGGCTTGATGGGTGGGGTTTGGTCTTTTCCGTCCTCAGTACATGGCCGATTTACTTCCAGTGGTGCTTTCTTATCAAACTGGATTGAGTGCCATTTATTTTAATTATCCTCCTCGTTTGGATTCGTGGACCCCACACACACACACACACACATACACATACACATACACACACACACACACACACACACACACATACACATATGTATATATATATAAAACAAAAATAGACAAACTGCTTTCAAATTAGTCATGACGAAAAAAAAAAAAAAAAAAAACACACACACATATTTTTACCGAAATCGCGTAAGTTGGACATAAAGATGCAGATATCGAAGTATATCCGTAAACCACAATACACCATGCTAATCGCTTTTGTCAAACGAGAACGCAAAAAAAAAAAAAATTGCAATCGTCTAACTTGGTGGATTGTGGGATTGACAGAATATTAGGCATGACAGTCCCGGCTGGGGTCGACCAAATAAAAAAGTCCGGCTAGGTCAGGACGGCAACCCATGACCTCCCCCTCCGCAGGCGGGCGAATAGCCGCCAACGCTATGGCGACTCACTTGTTTGGTGTAGGAATATATAAACGATGACAACATTACAACCTGATTGCCTGATGTTGCTATAATATATACGCCTTTTTCTTCATTTACACAGATTATCCAGGAACCAAGATACTAACTAGAGTCAAAAAAGCTTTCTTCGCATCCTTTCCCTACCAACACTATTTTTAATTTTAATATATCTAAAGAACAAGGATTGATTTCATTTGATTTGAGTCAACAAACGGCGACTTCCAGCACATCCACAATTTAACAATCAACAGCACTAACGTTTCGCATTAAAGTCACACCAGAATCTCAAGTATACTTAGTTGTTGGCCGAGGATCACTGGACGATTTCTGAAACAAATTTGACTGTTGTCTAGGTCTGTGAGTGAGACAATCGGGTTCTAAAACAGCAAAGACATTTTTACTTTTATCAGCGGATATGGAGCTCTCACTGGGTGGAAGTCTGGCGTTGATCTTCTGTTTATACCTTTCTGTTTTTACAGAGCCCGCCTCAGGTGAGTAAATCCATATTACCAACTGATCCATCTCTTACTTATTCTCTTTCTTTTTCTCGTTTTCTCCCCGCCTCTCTCTCTCTCTCTCTCTCTCTCTCTCTCTCTCTCTCTCTCTCTCTCTCTCTCACTCTCTCTCTCTCTTTCTCATGCTTAATAGGTGACTGTATGTGATAGGTGAATGAATGGAAGGGCCAAATGTTAAGGCAAACCAGAGTGCCCAAAGTAATAATAAAGTCTGTTCGTTCTGCTCTCCGTCCCAGGGACTGTTGTCGGGAGGTTTTGACACCACTGCGACTCCACAAGGGAGAATACCAAAGACCACCTTCAAGTATTATTTCGCATCCGCATCAAAACGAGATTTATAACAAGCATATACGCTTCCAGATTGACCCTTCATAATATGGCCACCAGATGTTCATCTTCTTCTTTCGTTCGCCTGAAATAAGTTGTCTATATCAGCAATGTTGTCTTTCTTATAAATTTCACTGTCGTTTTTAGTTCGTTCAGGGGTCCATATAGTTTACGTTTCATTGTTTTTGTTTTTTGTTTTTTCTAGCCAAAAAGATTGGGTCAAATTTGATGCAGTCCTGTAGTACATGTTCTGTTGTCTGGGGCACCTTTCCTCAGGTGCACATGGCTGATACGACTATCTTAAATTTTGTGTACACATGTTAACGCAATCGGATGTGCCCCGTTCTGAGACAAAGTATAATGACTTGTTCTGATCTGTCCATAATAAAACAGTCGTTTTAGGCTGTGGCTGGAGGATTCCTGATCGATCTAATAATTCTTTTCTTTTGGTGGCATGGAAGTGGTACATCCAGCTGCACTTTTGTCGCACCTTCCCCTGCCAATTGATCAGCTTTCTCATTTCCAGGAACTCCATATTGGGACGGTATCACCTGTATTGCGACTCTTCGCCGACAGCTGAGTTGTGTCAACAGTGTTTGCAATTCTAGTAGTTTCCCAGACTGGAGAGCTTCAAGTACGGATTTTGCATATGTCAGCATTACCACAGACCGTGAGCCAAGATTAGTATTTAGCAGACGTTTCCTAGCTTGGTGGATGAAGTTGTTGCATGCTGTTTGCCAAGTCATCAATCGAGTGAATATTGGCCTATACAAATATGGGTCAAGCGCGAATAATTTTTTTTTAAAAGTCAAATTCCTTTTGTGATGGATTTTAATCAATCAGTCAGTCAATCGATCAATCAGTAACTAATCAGGTACCGTCTTCAGACTGAAGGCTACTAACCTTTGATCTCCATAATGCTCCATGAGAGCGGTGGATAGAGAATCACAAAACAGACATTGAACTAGAAAACAAATGGTTTGAGGAAACTAGGACGTCCAAGAGAAACCTTGACACGAACTTTTATACAAGTATTGTGTCTTTAAATGTGGCCAAAATATTTCGTCTCTTTTACAATTTTTTTCAGAAGCTCTCTTTTTACTTCCAGACTCTTCAGAACCTCTGGATTATAAACCAAAATTACCCATTTCCTAATAATCTATAGACATTCTCGGTCTAGTATTACGTGCTTGATCAGCCATTGCCTAACATTTACTAACGGAAAACCGACAATCAATTGCTGACGATTATAACATAACCAGCGTCTCATCAAAGAGCAAAAATGTGACCGGCGATTAGAGATTCCAAACATGAAATCGGATTACGATGGCTGAGTGAAATCGGATCGAGATATCGTGTTCAAGGATTTTAATGGGTTCTTGATTCTTAACTCCACAAGTAAAGAAAATGGATATATGGCAGCGTCAGGGCAATGGCTCTATGCTTGCCTGCCGCACCGAGGTTCTTGTGTTCAAATCTACATTGAGACATAATTTCTTGGCTACCTAAGAAGTTACAGGTTTAGAAGAAGAAGAAAAAAAAAAATTAAACTAAAAAAGATCTCGTTTAATTAAGCTAATACAGTGTTTGTTATTGAAGCTGTTATTAGACATGTGCAAACGAACTTTATTTTCAAAGTGTCACAATTAGGCACGCAGACCCGTCTTACACTCGATCCTCGCAAACACTCTTCTTTTTCACTCAGGGGATGAGTAGTCTCTGGGTGTAATTCCATCTCCAGTTCTGGAGGTTCCGCTAAAGGCTGGGATTTTTTCACGTAGACTTCAAGTAATTTGTCTTAGTCTCAGGGTAGTAAGACCGAACGCCCGTGTGTATTGTTACGCACACAAAAAACACCTTGGCAGTTGGAAATTGATAAAGAGTAGCCTAACGGTGCTGCCTGGGCAAAATTTCGAGTTAAAAATCTACTCATAATATTTCAGGATCCCTGCCGGGGCAATGGAGTTCGTGCACTGCGTTGCGATTCTTCAGACTCAGGCTTAAGTTAGAAGCAGAACGGGACACTAATGGGTTACACCCGTGTGCGATAATGTTGACAAACACGCTTCTTTCACACTGCAGCTGATTTTTTTTTTTTAAATCAATAATCATGTTATATTCCGATGATAATATGCAAATTTTAAATAAATTTTTTTTTAAATTGGTTGTAAACGCATGCACACACTAGCAAACACACACACACACCCACCCACTCACTTAAACACGCATATATACACCCACGTACACCCACATACCTTCACACACACACATAAACACACCCCCATTCAACCACATACATACCTACCTACCCACACAAACACGCACATTCCACACACATACATACATAAAGATACACATATGCACACACAGACACACCCATAGAAACAAATGCAGACACACACACAAACAGACATACGGGCACAGCCCAAACACACACACACACACACACAGATACACACACAGACACGGACATACGACATATACACAAACCCGCAGACACACACACACACGCAGACACAGACACATACACATGCATGCACAAGCACACACAGACACACACAAAAACACACATAGATACACGCACACACACACAGAGTCGCAGGCACACACTCACACACACTCGCTGATGCTCACGCTGACACATACACACACTGACACACAACAACAGACACACACACTGATACACGCAGACCCACACCCTTAGACAAACGAACGTAAACACATACGCAGACATACATATACACAGGCACACACACACACTCAGACACAACGCAGACACACACATACATGAACACACCCCTAGAAACACTAAACACAGAGACTCACACAGACTAACACTCACAGACATATACACACAGACACACACACACAGACATACACAGATAATTACACACAGAGACGTGCATATACACTGGCATTCACACAGACACACATACACACACAGGCACATACAAACAAACACACACACAAACACAACAAAGACACACACAAACACACACGCAAGCACACACGTCACATACACGTAGAACACAATGACAGGAAAATACACGCACAGACACATGAAGGCACACACACACACAGATACACATACAGATACATACACACAGTCATACACGCAGACACACACGCACAAACACACACATACAAAAAAAAACACAGACACACATTGATAGAAAGACAGACAGACAGACAGACAGACAGACAGACAGACAGACAGACAGACAGACAGACAGACAGACAGACAGACAGACAGACAGACAGACAGACAGACAGACAGACAGACAGACAGACAGACAGACAGACAGACAGACAGACAGACAGACAGACAGACAGACAGACAGACAGACAGACAGACAGACAGACAGACAGACAGACAGACAGACAGACAGACAGACAGACAGACAGACAGACAGACAGACAGACAGACAGACAGACAGACAGACAGACAGACAGACAGACAGACAGACAGACAGACAGACAGACAGACAGACAGACAGACAGACAGACAGACAGACAGACAGACAGACAGACAGACAGACAGACAGACAGACAGACAGACAGACAGACAGACAGACAGACAGACAGACAGACAGACAGATAGATAGATAGATAGATAGATAGATAGATAGATAGATAGATAGATAGATAGATAGATAGATAGATAGATAGATAGATAGATAGATAGATAGATAGATAGATAGATAGATAGATAGATAGATAGATAGATAGATAGATAGATAGATAGATAGATAGAGGCCTTCATTCCACCTGGGACGGTTCCTGAAACGCTGCTATGATATTGTTGGATATTAATATCGTCACGAAGAAGAGCCACGTTTTCACCAGACAAAGTGCGGCAATAATTTGATTTATTTGCCGGAACACTATGTAACCTGGCGAGGTTCATGTTTGGCCTTGTTTTTAAACAGAATTGCGAATGCAGTTTCATTTTTAGCTAATAGCTACTTAGATACCATTTTCATTGATGCCTTTATATTTGTCTTTCCTCTCTCTCTCTCTCTCTCTCTCTCTCTCTCTCTCTCTCTCTCTCTCTCTCTCTCTCTCTTCTATTTTCTCTCTTCTCACTTTTTCAGCTTTTCTCAATTCTTCTATTACTGTTTGTCACTGTTATGCGTTCTCTGCCTGTTCCGGTTTTCCGTATCTATCAGCAACACTAGCCTCCAAAACCTAATCTCAAAGACCTCCCCCCACAAATTGCTTGACCAAGGCCTCCCCCACACATTTAAGGGCTTTAACCTCCACCACAAATTGCTTGGCCAAGGCCTCTCCCACACATTTAAGGGCTTCAACCTCCACCACAAATTGCTTGGCCAAGGCCTCCCCCACACATTTAAGGACTTTAACCTCCCCCATAAATTTAGGGGCTTAGACCTCCCCTTTATTTTTAGGGCCTTTGACCTCCGCTTTACTAATATTGAGGCTGTTCCTCGAACTCCAATTTTTTTTAAGAGTGAGTGGGGAAAAGGGGGGGGGGGGCGCCTCAATCACTAAATTAGTAAAGAGGAGGTCAAAGCTCTAAATTTGTAAGGCAAGGTCTGAGCCAATAAACATGAAGTGGAGGTCTAGGTCCATAAATTTGAGGAGGGAGGTTACAGCCTTTAAATTTGTGGGGAAGGTCTAGGTCAAGCAATTTGTGGGGAAGGTCTAGGTCAAGCAATTTGTGGGGAAGGTCTAGGTCAAGCAATTTGTGGGGAAGGTCTAGGTCAAGCAATTTGTGGGGAAGGTCTAGGTCAAGCAATTTGTGTGGAAGGTCTAGGTCAAGCAATTTGTGGGGTAGGTCTAGGTCAAGCAATTTGTGGGGAAGGTCTAGGTCAAGCAATTTGTGGGGAATGTCTAAGTCAAGCAATTTGTGGGGAAGGTCTAGGTCAAGCAATTTGTGGGGAAGGTCTAGGTCAAGCTATTTGTGGGGAAGGTCTAGGTCAAGCAATTTGTGGGGAAGGTCTAAGTCAAGCAATTTGTGGGGAAGGTCTAGCTCAAGCAATTTGTGACGAGTTTAAAGTCCTTAAATTCGTAAGGGGAGGCCTAAGACACTAAATTTATGGGACGGTCTAAGCTCTTGAATTTGAAAGGGAGCTTTAAGCCTCTGAGTTTGTGGGCGGATGGGAGAGGGAGGTCAAAGCCCTTAAAATTCTAAGAGGATGTTTAAGCCTTTAAATTCTTAAGGGAAGTCTACACCTCATAATTTTTGGAGGGCGTTTTTAAGTCCCTACATGTGAAGGGGAAGTCTAAACTTCTTAATTTCTGGGGAAAGTCTAAACTTCTTAATTTCTGGGGGAAGTCTAAACTTCTTAATTTCTGGGGGAAGTCTAAACTTCTTAATTTCTGGGGAAAGTCTAAACCCCTGAATTTCTAAGAGGAGGTCTAAGCCCCTAAATTGGAAAGAGTAGGTCTGAGCACCTTAAATTGTATGGGAAGGTCTGAGCACCTAAATTGGAAAGAGTAGGTCTGAGCACCTTAAATTGTATGGGAAGGTTTAAGCCCCAAAATGAAGGAAGAAACAAAATAATGACTCTTGATTGGGTATACCCTAAGGTATTCTTGTGTGAAATTTGAAACCTTTCACCCATTAAATTGAAATATTGTCAAAAGTAAGCTCCTTGCAGTAAGTTTATATTTTTGTCCACTGGATAACTATCCGTTATTTTACAATATATTTGAAAATACTGTTTTTTGCTCAATATTATTATTATATTTATTATTTAAAGGCGTTTAAATAAGGCGTATCTGTTCATGAGTGCCAACATAAAGTTTGTAAATGGACCGTGAAGCCGCCCCCTTCCCAACTCCTCCACCTCCCTTTCATATTTTACCTTTTCCAAAGTTTTCTGTGTGTCGGCGATCCTGCTAGATACCGCATTACCGCCCCTGCGAAAGAATATAATATTTAATTCATGAATGAGACACCTCCCTGGGCCATCAGCAGTTGTCTTCATTAAAACACAATCAGGACGATGGATAGACAGGCACAATCTCTTCCTGCAGGTTACATGCCATCTGCACAAGCGTATCGCATGGCACATGTCTGCCAACAAATATGTCCTCTTGATGCTCCAGATCGGGTAGCCAGAATCAATTTGCTTTGTAAAAACAGTTCCCAGTATCGTGTAATCACCGAGTAATGGAGAAGGCCATCGGCTGCATAACAAGGTGGTTAAAAAGTAAAACAGTAAATGAGCCATTTCCTCGTCTTCATGCGTATTGAGTATTAAGGACTAGAGCTATATTTTATAGACCAATCGGCACTTGGTAAAGGATGTGGTCAGTATCACGCCGGCTGCCTTTACTTCCCAGTGCTTGTACGTAACAGGAATGAAGTTTGCTAAAGATTATCTGTGAGCCAAGCAGATGACTATCTATGTCTTCTATTTTATTTATACAACCTTGCTATCCCAGCCATCTATGTTAGATATGACATACACGTTTCTATGTTTTTCGAGCTATAAATGTTATTTTTTTCTATCTAATTACCTCGAGTTATCTATATTATCTTTGCTGTTTGTCTTATCCATATTATCCAGGCTATCTTTGTTATGTTTGCTATTGATCCTATCCTTGTTATCTTATCTAATTATTGTTTTAATTGGACAGCTCTGCAGCACATTATTTTACCTAGCATTCATGAAAAATCACAGATTCAATTCAGTTAACGACATTTAATGGATGTCTTAGGCCAGCCTCGTCCGGTATAGACTGTCATGAGCAACAGGTGACACCAGACCGTCATCAGACTACTGAGGGCACAACTAATAGATTTAGATTAGGAACCTGGAATGTTCGAACATTAGCAGAATTAGGGAATGTAGGTAATGTCTTACAGGAAATGAAAACGAGGAAACTCAACATCCTGGGAATTAGTGAGATGAGATGGAAGGGATTTGATAAAATAATTACTGACAAAAATACAATAATATATTCTGGTGGTGAGAAAAGAGGAGTAGGACTAGTGTTTGACAAAATAACAGCTAAATCAAGTGAAGGCTATTGGAGTAAATCGGCCAGTCATCGTGGTTAAACTTAAAGGCAAGCCAACACACATAAATAATCACGCAAGTAAATGCACATAACGACAGACAGCAATAAAGAACACCTACAAAGATTTGACGACGATTTCGAAAGAGCACTAATGCAAACCAAATTACATTAAATTTAAACAATAATTGCAGACTTCAACGCAATGGCAGGACAAGAAAAAATATAATATTTAGTTGGTGATTATGGTTTGGGTACGAGAAATGATAATGGAGAAATACTAACAGAATGGGCAAAAGCAAATTATATGATGATTGGAAACGCCTGGTTTAAACAGCATAAAAGACGACTTTACACATGTAAAAGCTCTGATAAGAAAACTTTCAAACAAATTGACTACATGATGATTAATAAAAGATTCAATTATACATTAATAAATGTGAAGACAATTCCTGGTGTTGACTGCTATAGTGATCACATCCCCCTTTGTGGACAAGTAAAAGTCAGCTTGGAGAGACGAAAGAAAAAGAATAAAAATATGAAACTTAATAAAGATATCCTACAAGTGGATAAAGAAATTCAAGAACAATCACAATGATTGTGAAAAACAGATACAATGCAATAACTAAAATTCAAAGTATAAGTGAACAATGGGAGATGCTAAGAAACTTCGTTCAGAAAACAAGCAAAGAGCTATTACTGAAAAAAATATAAAAAAAAATAAGAAGAAATTGATAACTGAAGAAATCTTGAAGTTGATGGTCAAACGTTTATACACACAGAAAATAATAACAAAGAAGATTATGACAAGATACACAAAGAAATCAGTGCTGAATGTGTAAGAGCCAAACAAAAATGGTTAATTAAATGAGCAGTGTAATACAACTGAAATAAATTTCATTAAAGATATGAAAAATATGCACCGGCAAATTGGCGTTTGACACGAAGAAAAAAAAAGGAATAAATACAGGATGTTTAAAATCAAAAACAGAAAAGGTAAAAATGGACGAAGATTCTGTAATAAAGAGATGAAATGAATACATACCAGAATTATGCAACTGAGAAAGCACAGATATTTGTAAAATTTTTTTACCTCGAAGGGCCACCTGTAATAAAAGAAGAACTCTCTGATGCTATCAAACATATGAAGAATGGAAAAAGAGCCGGCCAAGATGGAATTATAAAAGAGGAAATAGAAGGACTCGGTGATTTTGGAGTTGACATATTAACTAAACTGTTAAATGATATTTACAGCATATCTAATGATATGTTGAAGTCTGTATTTATAGCACTACATAAAAGATCTGAGGCAATTGAGTGTGATGAATTTTGTACAACCAACCTTATAAACAATGTCACCAAACTGTTATTCAGAATTATTATGAGAAGAACAAGAAAGAAAAAAAATTTTAATTAGTGAAGAGAAGTATGGTTTAATAGAAGGGAAAGATACAAAAAATGCAACATACACATTGCGAACATTAGTAGAGAGGTCAGTGGAGAAACAGAATGACAAATATTTGTGCTCCATAGATAAATAACAAAGCTTTTGATAAAGTAAAACATGATGAAATGATACAATTGTTGGAGGATATGAACTTGATGGAAAAAGATCTCAATATATATATATATATATATATATAACTGGAAGCAAGAAGCAGCAATTAAATTGGGAAATAAAGTAGGCAGTTATGAACAGCAAGGAGTACGATAGGGGTGTGTCTTATCCCAAGAACTTTTCTCTCTATATAGTCAAATAATTTTGAGGGAAATTAAAGAGAATGCAGGAGAAAGAGATGGAGGATACAATATAAACAATTTGAGTTATGCAGAAAATACATTTTGATAGCTGAAAATGCAACTGATTTACAACAACTGCTGGATATTGTTGGGATGGAGAGTGCTAAGAAAGGACTTTCATTGAATATTAAGAAAACGGAAGTAATGGTTATATCAAAGAAGAAGATAATTCCACGTTGTGATTTCTCAGTTGAAAGAAATTTATTAACCAAGTCAATAAATTTAAATATCTCTGAACAATCATATCATCAGAAAGAAAATGTGTGACTGTGTGACAGAGATTAAAAGCAGAATAGGTCAAGCGAAAGCTGCATTTCAGAAAATAAAATAAAAAATATCTTATGCAATAAATCGCTCTCATTCAATGTCAGAAAGAGGGTGCTAAAATGTTACATAGAACCTGTTCTGCTGTATTTCAGAGAATCTTGGAATGTCAGTGAACAAATTAAGAAGAATTTGGAAACAACAGAGATGTGGTTTCTGAGACTAATGTTACGAATACATTGGACGGCCAGAGTAACTAACAGCGATAGTTGAAAGAGGCTAATGAAAGTAGATCTCTATATACAACAATAAAAAAGAGACAAACACTATTCTTTGGCCACATAATGAGAACAGAGACATTAGAGAACATCGTGAAAACTGGAAAGATCAGTAGAAAAAGGGTTAGAGGCAGACCAAGTGAGATGAAGCTGGATGGGCTGAAACGACGAAATGAAGGAATATCATCAAGAGAGCTGTTCCAGGCAACCAGGGATCGGGATCTGTGG
The DNA here is from genome assembly GCA_905116865.2 of Candidula unifasciata. Lineage (NCBI taxonomy): Eukaryota > Metazoa > Mollusca > Gastropoda > Stylommatophora > Geomitridae > Candidula > Candidula unifasciata. The sequence goes on from CAJHNH020000900.1 coordinate 205,904, forward strand.
AGACGCATGCGCGCCTATGCCAGATGGTAGGGCACATGATGGTGATGAGATGAACAGATAAAGCAAGGAGTGAGACAAAGATGTGTTTTGTAATTGTATCTCTTCTCTCTATAGTGAAATAATAATGAGGGAGGTCAGAGACAGACCATTAATACAAGTTGGAAGTTATAATATAAACAATATTCGTTATGCAGATGATACAGTAGCTGAAAACGCAGAAGACCTAAAACCATTAGACATTGTTATACTAGAGAGTGCAAAATAGGGACTCTCCTTGAATATCAAGAAGACAGAAACAATAATTACATCAAAGAAGAAGATAACTCTAAAATATGACAAAGCAATGGAGGGGGAAGTACATAACGAAGTCAATAAATTCAAGTATTTGGGAACATTCACATCATCAGATGGTTCATGTGTGACAGAAATTAAGTGCAGAATTGGCCAGGCAAAGACAACATTCTAGAAGATGAAATGACTTTTATGTAATAAATCACTCTTATTAAACATCAGCAAACGAGTTATTGAGATGTTATATCGAGCCTGTTCTGTTGTATAGTAGTGACAAATGGAATGTGAGCAAACATATAAAGAAGAGTTTAGAGGCAACTGGAATAAGGTTCTTGAGAAGAATGTTGAAAACACCTTGGACTACCAGAATAACCAACACTGGATGCCTGGAAATGGCTAATGAAAGTAGAACATTATATACAACAATGAGAAAGAGACAAGGAAAGTTGTTTCTTTATGTGATGAGGAAAAGAGAAATGGAAAATATCGTGACGAAAGGAAAGATCACTGGTGGAAGAGGCAGAGGCAGGTCAAGAGAAATGATGGTGATGGCTTAAGACAGTGGCTAAGAGGAATATCATCACTAGAATCGATCAAGAATACCAAAGACCGAGATCTGTGGCGACTCATGAACGCCCAACCTAGCTGCCAAAACACTTGATGGTGATAATCGTTTTCTTTGCTATCTATCTTTTCTATCTTTTCCATAGTATCCATGCTTTATATGTGATCTTAGCCATCTATTTTCATCTATATTACCCATGATATTTTTATTATCTTTGCCATCTATCCTATCTATATTATCAATGCTATCTATACTATATTTGCTTTATATCTTATCTGTTATTTTCAAGCTTTGTTATTTTTCCGATCTGTCTGATTTATGTTATCCCACTTATCATTGTTATCATGTCATCCATGTTGGCTGATTTCTTATCTATATTACTTATGATACTACAAGTATATATTTATTTTATATCATGATCTTCGTTCTTGCCTTATGTACCACTGTTGTGAGGAGGGTGAGGGAGGCCGTGTCGATCATTGAGACTAAGGATTTAGGGCAGCATGGCTAGTCCTATCGCCAGAGACGACTGTCCAGGTTAGGACTGTCAATTTTGCCTGCTACAGGAAAACAGACCTTCACCTATCTGCTGTTTTAAATCCGTGACTCTCGCACGACATATCAATCTGGTAATGTCCTGAAAAGTAAAGTGACAGGTATGATGTTGTCCACATCAGCCACAGAGTGTTGATTGATCTGTAGACAGACAGACAGACAGACAGACAAACAGATAGATAGATAGATAGATAGATAGATAGATAGATAGATAGATAGATAGATAGATAGATAGATAGATAGAGATAGATAGATAGATAGATAGATAGATAGATAGATAGATAGATAGATAGATAGATAGATAGATAGATAGATAGATAGATAGATAGATAGATAGATAGATAGATAGATAGATAGATAGATAGATAGATAGATAGATAGATAGATAGATAGATAGATAGATAGATAGATAGATAGATAGATAGATAGATAGATAGATAGATAGATAGATAGATAGATAGATAGATAGATAGATAGATAGATAGATAGATAGATAGATAGATAGATAGATAGATAGATAGATAGATAGATAGATAGATAGATAGATAGATAGATAGATAGATAGATAGATAGATGGATAGATGGATAGATGGATAGATGGATAGATGGATAGATGGATAGATGGATAGATGGATAGATAGATAGATAGATAGATAGATAGATAGATAGATAGATAGATAGATAGATAGATAGATAGATAGATAGATAGATAGATAGATAGATAGATAGATAGATAGATAGATAGATAGATAGATAGATAGATAGATAGATAGATAGATTACTTAGATAGACTAGACAGATAAATTACTTAGATTGATTGATTGATTGATTGATTGATTGATTGATTGATTGATTGATTGATTGATTGATTGATTGATCAACTGACTGCACAGATATTAAAAATTATCATTTTATTGTATTTACGTTTTCGATTGTTAAAGCACATCTGATCGCTAGCAAATGGTCTCTATTTCAATAAATGACGCAACAGCATTCCATCAGAGGCTAAATATTCAAGCCAAACGAACAATGCTAAGACTTATTGGAATAGAATTAGAAGACGGGACATAGAAAATAAGAAAATTAAATGTAAATACTGATTTGAATTATAAAAGGGGAAAAAAGGAAAAAACAAACGTTACAGAAGAAAAAAATTCAATGTAGAGCTTATCAGAAAATGTCAAGGCTCACTTCTTTGATGCCGTGTTATTTATAACCTCTGGGTTCTATCATGAGCTCGTTTCTGGGCAGCAATATCCGTGAACAAGATAGAGCTTCTCGTGTGACGCCCTTCAAAGACAATAAACGGTTTGTGCACATAGATCGATAGAAGCAATTAAATGACACACCTTGTCAGCCCTGAGACAAAACATGACTGCAAAAACGTGTCCAAGAGATCGTGATAATGAGCTCTGAAACCTGGACAGAACTAAGACATTTATGTAAACAGAAGTGCTTCCAATAAACGCCTGACATTAACAGTCAGTTCATAGTGCAGCTGAATGCAAGGGCGACTTCATTCAAGATGTTCTTTCTTCTGCTTTTCAAACCCCTAATGGAGTATAGACCATCAACCAACTCCCGCCAAGTCTTTATATCCTTCGCTATCGCATGCAGCTCCCCCATATCCTCCCTATCTTTTTAACCCCGCTCTCCGGCACTTTTCTCTATGTATGTTTTTTAATTCCATTCTTTCTATGCCCTTGTGGGTTCCACTATAATGTTACATTTAACTTACTACTTCCATTGTTCTTCCTACATCCTACAAACATTCCAGGTGCCAATTCTGGAGGATTTCGTTGGTGAAAGGAGGTATGTCGACGATCCGGACTCCTTTCGGCTTTCTGCACACCGTGCCATACTACATCTAGTAGAAGAGTCTCCCATTATCTAGGTTGGCTTAGTTTTTCCTGTTGATTTATTTTTGTGTGTGACTTATCCATGGTTGGTTGGTTTTTCTGGCTATTGTTTTTACAGGATGGTTTTAAACAGGTTTCGGGTTTTATACAACGGATCAACACCATGGGACACGTGTAGCAACCCATAAGTGCCCCGTTTAAGTCTAAGTCTGAAGAAGCTCAGCACAGTGCACAGGCTCTGTAGCCCCGGCGAGGATCCCGAAAATTGTTAGGTAGATGTTTAACTCAAAATTGTGTTCGGGCAGCGCCGTTAGGCTAATCTTTTCAATTTCCAACTGCCAATGGATTTTGTTCGTGCGCAGCTATGCACACGGGCATCCGATGTCACTACCCAGATACTAGGGTGAATTAATAGAAGTCCAAGTGTCACGGAGTGAGCAACCAAACCCTACACTTTGGACTAGTCGTGACGTTGACGCCCCTAGCGGGCAGGCAGGTCACATTTCAAATTTAAACCCGTCCGGGGGGTAAATAGTCCCTCATATTGATATATACCTCTATCTGGTGGAATAGATATTTCTATACCCTCTAGTTGTTTTGAAAAGTCTACATTTTCAAACTTACAACTGTGGGATAGATATCTTCTGGATTAATATTAAGAATTTATGGAAGCCTTTTTTACTCCTCGACGCAATAATATCGTGGGCTACTTTCTTTGAAAAAACGCTAGCGTACCGCGTCATTCCCTGTCTGACTGCCAAGAAGAACAGATATTCTTAAAACAGCCTCGTACAATGCTTTGAGGAGGCGGACTTTGGTGTCTGGGACATTTCCTAAGCTTGGGATGATATTTCCTTGGAGGCCAGACAGTGAATCGGTGGTCCACAAAACCACCTACAGGGAAGTCTCCTATGTCTAAGCCAAAGGTGGGCATCAGATTGTAAACCAAACTTTTGTCATCAATTAATTGAAATCCTTCAGTTGGTCTACAGACAACATTATGGGTGTTGTACTTTCACCATCATTTATCCAGAAGCTTGTTTGTGCCTCAAGTGATTGACTTGGTAACCGAGATCCTCTCCAGGAGCTTGGGTGTATCTCCAGTGTTCGAGTGTCTAGTGTGGGACTGTCTTCAACGTAACCACAGAGTGACTGAACATCCAGCAAGTTCAAGAAACCAGGGATTCAGATAAATGTGGTCAATCATTGGTTTATTGCCAGGCTTCACTGTTAATCGTCCACATGATCATGATGATGGTCTAGGCAGACTTTGGAAAAGAGAGGTAGGTGTAAGACAAATGAACATATATCAGCAATCTCTAAACCATACGGGCTGAAAAGGACACGAAAACTGACTTACCTGTAAGCGATTCTAGTGATCATGTAAGATGGCACACGCTCACCCCCCCCCCCTCCCACGATCACTGACATGGCACACGCTCACCCCCACGGTCACTGACATGGCACACGCTCGCCGCCCACGATCACTGACATGGCACACGCTCACCCCCCCCCCCCCCACGTTCACTGACATGACACACGCCCACCCCCGACGATCACTGACATGACACACGCCCATCCCCGACGATCACTGACACGTCACACGCTCACCCCCCACGATCACTGATATGGCACACGCTCACAGCCCACAATCACTGACATGGCACACGCTCACAGCCCACGATCACTGACATGGCACACACTCACCCCCCCCCCCCACGTTCACTGACATGACACACGCCCACCCCCGACGATCACTGACATGACACACGCCCACCCCCGACGATCACTGACACGTCACACGCTCACCCCCCACGATCACTGATATGGCACACGCTCACAGCCCACAATCACTGACATGGCACACGCTCACAGCCTACGATCACTGACATGACACACGCCCACCCCCGACGATCACTGACATGACACACGCCCACCCCCGACGATCACTGACACGGCACACGCTCAAAACACCCCCCCCCCCCCCACGATCACTGACATGGCACACGCTCACAGCCCACGATCATTGACATGGCACACGCTCACAGCCCACGATCACTGACATGGCACACGCTCACAGCCCACGATCATTGACATGGCACACGCTCACAGCCCACGATCACTGACATGGCACACGCTCACAGCCCACGATCACTGACATGGCACACGCTCACAGCCCACGATCACTGACATGGCATATAAATGAGAGTGTGTTATGTTCCAATGCCAGTGTGAGTGAACTGACTACTTTAGCTGGTTTTACTGTTTGCTTAACAATCATTTCTGTTTGTATTTGTTTTGTTATTATTGTTGAATACATCAGAAATGCACTATCATATGCAAATATTTCTTTCCGCTCTTAGCGTGTGTGTGTGCGCGCGTGTATGTATTTGTGTGTAAAGATTGACATTTCCTAAAATTTTAAATATTATGACATTTCCATTAGGTCTCTATTAGTACCATTTTATTCTGTGTTTTAAATTTCAAACTAAGTTTTTAACCCACAAAATCAGTTACAAATAATTGACAAATAATCCTTTTTTAAATTATTATTCCTGAATTGTGTTTATTTTGTTAATGAGATATTCCTACTAATGGTTTAATTAAAATTTTACGAAAGTAAATAAATAATATAAAAAAAAAAAAAAAAACCACAACAACAATACAAGAGTCTAAAAAAATTAGAAGCTAATATTGATAACATGAATAGTTTAATCACAATATCAGCCACAGCTACACTTTGGCTATCCGCTTATCTGTAGGTCCGAAAGTCTTTGGTTCGAATCCGCATCAGCGCTGACTTCTTAAAGAAAATGACATTGGATCTCAAACTGACTCAGTCCTAAATTAGTACAGGAAGCGTGTTGGAAAGTAAGAACGATTGTTGTTACGTTGACCACATTATCCACCAAGTACTGACTGGTCTATTTAAAATAAGTCTAGCACCAAATTCTAGATGCGTTAGTGGCGGGAAAAGTGCGAACTTGTAGACTTTGATCGTGTTCCAGAAATTGAATTTGTATGCACATTTATTTCACACAGCCGGCTTATTAGTATAGAAGCGGTTGGTTCCTTTCCTATCAGGAAGATGCACTTCGACTTCGAAGGAATTAGTCAACTCTTACCACATGCTTATTAATGAGACAGTGGGTCTATTTTGTCCCCCCCCCCCCCCCCAATCATTTGCAGGTGCCATGCCATTTGTTCTTCATGCTGTTTTGCTTCTGCACGGTCAAAAAAAAAAAAAATGTTATGAGAAGAGGGAAAATAGAACATGTGACGACTGGAAAGATTTGTGGAAGGAAGGACACAGGATGACAACGAGAGAAGATTCTTGACAGTCTTGTTGCAAAGAATGGAGGTATGTCGGCACACTAACAGATACATGCTGCAGGAGATCGCAGATTGTGGAGAGGCATGATCGCTCCTGATGATGATGATGATGATTGCAAAAGCAATGTTATACAGTCGCCATTGCTGTTTATTGTTGAGCCCAAATAATCAAAATCTTTTACAGTTTCGATCTCTTCTTTGTTGATTTTCATACGTTGTTGGCTGTATTCATAACTAGATTTTCTATGCTGAAGAAGAAATAGAGTAAGAAAAACTTAATTTTTGTTTCGGTGCAGGGAAGGATGGGAGTTTGGTATTGAAAAAACTGCTTCAAACAAAATTGAACAAGTAAATATACAAAGAAACCAGAAAGCTTAAAGGGTTTGATTACATCGTTTTTCTTGGCTGTGACCCAGCGGCAAATAAATTTTCTTCCGGTGAAATACAAGATAGAATTTTACGGTGGTCAATGCATCTCGCAAGTCATAAAGTGTGTATGACGCATTCGGATCGCTATCACAAGCACTAGAAAACAAAGATATACGGCATCGTCTATTGAAATCAGAGTGCATGTAAGCAATTTCTGATCACGACCGTTAAAGAAAATTGAAAACGTTCACAGAAAGACCGTCAGTGGTAGGAATTCTCTAGGAAAAAAATGAAATGGCGAGAAATCGCATTTTCAGAAACAAATTGATATCCACTTTCCCGCCGGAAATGAAATATCTGGGCGCTGCATCAGTTGGTGTGATTGTCAGTTATAGCTCAAAATAAGTTATCTACAAAATGAATTATTTTTTGTCTTTTATATTTCCGCAGACGGTTCGGGGCGCAGACAGAAAGGTTTATTTGTGTATTACTTTGCTGCTAGGGACTTATCGCGGGGTAGAAATCAGTGTGGCCGGTACACTTTTGAATGTTGTCGTCTTATTGACTACAGATTTAATGGATACAGTTGTAACGAGTTTGGGCATCAGGGTCGAATCTTGGGAGAAAGTGTTGTGTCGATCTTGATGGAACTATAGTTAATGTTGCTCGTTGCTAGACACAGATCAGTACTGCGAGCATTTATGTGACAGGGAGAAAAATGTCTTTTTGTCTTGCTGTTGTTGCTATTTATTTATTTATTTATTTATTTATTTATTTATTTATTTATTACTTAAAACTAAAAAGAAAAATTATCACTGGGTAGTGGAGTGTGTGCCCTAGGCTTGTTGATACGTTCTTCATATGTGAGTAAGGCCACTAGTATACTATTAGCACGTCTTTTCTTGATTCATTGATTCCCAATTCCCCCGTGTGGGTTCCGGGGCCCTATTATAGGGAAAACAAGGATAGACCCACTGCCTACCCAAAAGCATGTCGTAAGAGTCGACTAATTGGGAGCTTCCTTCGAAGTCGGAGTGCATCTGCCTGAGAGGCAAGGAACCAGCAGTCTGCATACAAATGAGTCAGATCTGTAAAACGGATGCACACGCACCACTCAGGTTCTTGAACAAGACTGCAGTCCAGCAGTGGGTAAACAACTAGAACTTTCCGCCAGAGTGAACGCGAATAAGAGGTAAGAAGAAGAAAATTCCCAATTTTTTTCTTTCGCTCTTTCGTTCTTTCGTTCTTTCTTTTCTTTCTTTCTTTCTTTCTTTCTTTCTTTCTTTCTTTCTTTCTTTCTTTCTTTCTTTCTTTCTTTCTTTCTTTCTTTCTTTCTTTCTTTCTTTCTTTCTTTCTTTCTTTCTTTCTTTCTTTCTTTCTTTCTTTCTTTCTTTCTTTCTTTCTTTCTTTCTTTCTTTCTTTCTTTCTTTCTTTCTTTCTTTCTTTCTTTCTTTCTTTCTTTCTCTTTCTTTCTTTCTTTCTTTCTTTTTTCTTTCTTTCTTTCTTTCTTTCTTTCTTTCTTTCTTTCTTTTTTCTTCTTTTCTTTCTTTCTTTCTTTCTTTCTTTCTTTCTTTCTTTCTTTCTTTCTTTCTTCTTCTTCTTCTTTTCTTCTTCTTCTTCTTCTTCTTCTTCTTCTGAAACACAATTCAAAACCGCAGGCAATTGTTTTCTCGTAGACAGATACTCAGATATATTTAATGAAACGGCACAACAATAGAAATCGCACGTGTCTAACACGGTTAATGAAGTTTAATGTCGCAGTCACTGTCTGCGCCGACGTCGAGATAGTCCTTGATTGCCCCCCCCCCCCCCCCAATCGAAGGTTGTTTGGAAAAAAAAACAGAAAATAGAAATCGTGTTTAATATGGTTATTGTGGCAAAATTAGAGATAGTCTTGTTTGCTGTACCACGACCTACTCTATGTATTCGAGAAAACAGAAAATAGAAATCGTGTTTAATATGGTTATTGTGGCAAAATTAGAGATAGTCTTGTTTGCTGTACCACGACCTACTCTATGTATTCGAGAAGGCGTTGGCTGCACGTAACTCGCCGGCGAATGGTAACTACGGCGCATGCGCAATTACTAACGTGGCTATAATTAGAAATCACTAAAATTATAAATATTAGTTTCGAATATTATGGCTTACATTGTGGTCACGTATCTCTATTAGTGACAGGTTGAATTTCAAACCATGATGGTTCAACATCCGGTATCAAAACAAACATTTCCTGAAAATTTCAGCTAAATCGGTTCAGTAGTTTCCGAGTCTATAGGGTGCAAACAAACACACAAACATTGATTTATATATATATATATATATATATATATATATATATATATATATATATATATATATATATATATATATATATATATGAATATATATATATATCTACATGTACATACATACATACATACATACATACATACATACATACATACATACATACATATATATATATATATATTATATATATATATATATATATATAGTGACCACAAAACGTAGAAGATGAAGCGTTTAACAGAATTTACCAAGTGCATTGGTGTCAATTCTTAACTTTTATATTGTACATAGAACGTAAAATGCAAGGACAGTTCCATACAATCTGTCAATGTGAAGTAGAATAAAGGACCCTTTTCCACGCTTTAGGGACTATTAGGCCCATTGGGCTAGACCTATATTTTATAGACCAATCCGCACTGCCAGAACAATATTTGGTACCCATTTAGGTCTGGGTCGATTTGGAAGCAAAGTAATTTTTGTTTTTTAAAGAGGTCCAAGCTCCGCCAGGACCTAAACACACGATTTTCGGATCGGCAGACTAGAATGTAGCCGCTACACCACGGCGGCTTCTAGTATGTCAGTAAGTGTGTGTGTGGCGGGTGGCTGGAAGTGGGGATGGAGGGGGTGAGACATACATCAAACAAACGACATATAAGAGTCTCATAAATGTCCTGTGGGTGTCATTCTGCCGCTTGTTTCTCTTATTTGCCGTTCTCCACATGCGCTCGATTCACTGCGTATGCGCACCTGTGGTGGGATCGACACAATTCGTGGAGTGATTAACGGTAAGATGCGTCCATTCAGGAATATTCTCAATTCCGTTGTGCGCACGTAACAGGTCAGAGTCTACTGTCGTGCCAGGTCTGATGTTTGTGCTAATGATCGACAGAAGCGTCTCTGCTTTTTTGTCTGGAACGCAGAACACAGAGCATTCGCCCGTCTCCTGACAGACTTCACCGAACACACACTGTTGTGGAAACACACGTCCGACTTGACTTTTCCGCCTTGCAAACAGACTTTCGTCAATTTCAACATTGATCACTGCAGGATTCAAAAATAATGTATTGGCACAAACCTCCCATAAGTAGTTGCACCATTCCACAGTTGTATTCGGCGACTTGCCTGGCTCTGCTTTGCAAAACTGCCTGCTTATCATCTCGTGAGATCAGCAGTATAGAAACAGAATGATCTGTCCGTAAGGTAGCCGTGACCTTCCCAGCCATATCCCTATCTGTAGTCGTATGTCCAGACGACAGGTGGACTTTCAACACCGCCATCGGTAGTGTCTTTCCGTCAGCGTGATGATTGCCACAAGGTCTGGTGCTATGCAGATTGCCATGATGTTGCAGGAAGCCAACACCCGCCACGGGTCTTGGCAATGTCACGCACCGGAAAAGCCCTGCTTAATCTTAGCACCCTCGAAATATTTCGACTTACCTTTTCTCCTTCCGTAACTACACGCAAGGACTTCCTGAGCTCAATAAGAAAAATTGTAAAGTGGGCAGGGCATTTCCATTAGTAAACGTGTAAGGAGGTTAAGCGACCTCTATAATCATGTATCCAAGGTACCATTTATTTATTTAGTTATACATATGAACATAGTTTCACCTCTTTTATTATATTTATTTTCTATTCAACACACTTTTCATTGCTATTGTTATTTGTTATTGCCGTTATTATTATTAAAACACAAAGAATTTGAAAGAGTTAAGAAGAGACCGCTTGAAAAGAGGAAAGTCATGGATGAAACTAGCTAAAGATACGATGAAGAGGGCAAAAACACAACGGGCAGGAATGGATTGACAGTAGTTTCCATCAGGTCATTATAACGTTAGGAAGAGAATGTAGAGAGTGGTGTAACGGTATGGCGTAAGCAGTCTGCTACAGAAACAGCATCTACACTTTAAAATACCTGCTGCGAAGACGGAGCATCTATGGGTATGCCCGGTATGCTATCTATGAGGTCGATACAAAAATCAATAAATCAGTAAAAGACTGTTTGAATTTAAATTATAAAAAAAAAAAAAAAAACAGAAACTCATAGTAATCTGATAGAAAGGTTTCATTTAAAAAAAATTTAGTCTACTACAAAGCCCCTACGCCTAAAAACGACCAGTGACCCAGGGGTAAAAGGAACTATCCATTAATTCGGTGAATACTAAGGTACTGTAGAGTGCGTTATGAACAATTTTCCTCAATAAATTACAAAGAGTTTGAAAGTCAAGATTAGGTTCATTTCAGTAGTTCTTTCTTTTATCGAATAGTATATAATTATTTATGTTATTATTGTGGTTATTTATACGATGGTCTCCCCATTTACACACCATAGGTTGTAGGTCAACTGAGTTATGAGTTAGATTATCTCACAGCACTCCGGACACACCCATAGGGGCTCAGATTCCCCTCTCAACATATTCATCAGCGTTGTGCGGGTAATAGTGCCAGTCCTAAGTTGGTTAACAAGACTTCGTTTGCGTCCAGTGTGCTTCTCATGTTTGGCTGTGCCGATCTTTACTCCCAATTCGCGTATTCTTAGTAGTGATGTGGACACGTTGCTTCCAAAATCCTCAGAACGTCCTATCTCTCCAAGCGCAATGACAAAGTCTGCGTGATCCATGGGCCGACCATCTTCAATTAATGCAGTGCCTGCCAGTGGATCAGCTCTCTCATTATCAGCAACACCTGCATCCCCTAGGACGAATATGAAAGTAACTGCACACACAGGAGAATTTTGCCATGACTCAAGCCACTGTCTGCGTAACCAGCCTGCCTCGACCCGTCGGATCATACTGAAAGAATAAATAACTCAGCACACACACGTGGCAATAGTCCTGTGATCCCAGCCACATGAAAGCATGTTTCACCTCCATCACCCCCATCGTCATGATGCTTGTGGTTATTGAGAAGGCACCGCTGACTTCCTTAACTGTTCTGCCTGAAGAGCGAGCTGTAAATGCCCATGCAATCTTATGTCCTCGTATAACGGACCCGTCTGTGAAGATCACCACATCTGTCTCATCTGACTTGTCACTGATAAGCGCACATACCTCGGCATTGACAGCAGCTGGATTCTGCTTCCGACAACTCCTATCGAGCGTCACGACACATGAGAGGGTGAGACTGAGCGCTTTAGACGCTGGTATCCACTCCTCACCTGGATGGATGTCTGTAAGGCTGCAAACCTGCATGATGTCATCCTCTGCCCTACCCAGCCATGATGTGACCCTTTTAAGCCTATTGCCGCTTTTTTCTTGAAGAGCATGTGGTGCAAAGGATGCTTCAGTTCTGTGGGTCATCTCCATTGATAAGATGAATTGACTAGTTTACCGTGGTCGAGGTTATGTCTGTCGCAGTCTGTTGTTGTCTGGTATTTACGTTTTTTCCCGATAAAGAAACGTCCTGTGACATAGGTTTTGTCATTCTTTGGGTGGGGGGAGGGTAGTTGTATGTTATACCCAGAATTTAAATGTTTTAGAAGTGTTAAAAGCTCTGGCATAGTAAAATATACTACACGCGGTTTGAGGGAAATATCCCCGTGACCTTGTGTGAAAATAAGATCGCTCTTCAGAAGTGAGGTGGTCAGTAGGTTGTCCAATCAGAAGCGTGCTAGTGTATAGCGGTGTGTAAAATCCATTAAAGAAAGGGATCGTTTTTAAAAAAACTCTCACACTGCACCGAATCATGCGACATCTATAAATTTTTTGTTTTCATCTGCTGTTGGATGCCAGTACAGTCATATGTATATTTTCTCATGTGTTGGGTAATTACTTTGTATCTACATTTCTATCTCCCTTTGTTGTCATGTTTTCGTTGTAGTGCAAATAAATTTTTTCAGAAGAAATATATGTTTTCCGGGTGCATGTTATTTGCCAATTCCTTAGCAAAATTATTTTTGGATAAAGTACATTGTGTTTAACCCAAAAGATAAGGGTGTTAGTGGTTTGATTGTAAACGCAAAGCTATATCCACGGTAAATATAATTTTGTAAAAGATTATTTTACAGTTTAAACATATTATGTTTAAATTAATACCACTAACACTGCTTTTGTTTTGTTGTTTTTTAATTTCAATACGCCACAAACAATGCTTTCGCAATACTGTACTACCAAATTTTTCTAGTGTACTACTTCTTAGGGCTTCGTCCGAGGGGGAGGGGGGGTGAAAAGAGAAAAAAGAGTGGGAATGCGTAGCACAGCATTAAAAACAGGCCCGCAAAAAAACAGAAG
>CAJHNH020000901.1:0-185000 GCA_905116865.2 Candidula unifasciata
AAAACTATTTAACAGAACTCCCTGTCCTTGGTTTTAATTCGGGGAAGTACGACGTTAAACCTCATCAAACCATACTTGGTCAAATACTTCCTCGAAAAGGACAAGGAGGCATTCAATTTTTGTGTCAAAAGAAACCAGAACTTTATGTGTATTTCCACACCCAAATTAAAGTTCCTGGATATTTCCAATTACCTCGCCCCGGGCTTCTCGTACTCAAAATATTTAGCGTCCTTCGACATTTCTGAAACAAAAGGTTTTTTCTGTTATGAGTATATCACCAATGTTAGTCAGTTAGATGAAACCTCTTTACCGCCTCACACTGCTTTCTTTTCTTCTCTTAAAAACTGCAATATTTCTGCGGCTGATTATTCTCTCTGTCAAAAAGTCTGGGTAGATAAAAAAATGAACACTTTAAGAGATTTTCTGATCTGGTATAATAATAAAGATGTAGTTCCCTTCATAGCCGCTTTAGAAAAACAGGTATCTTTTTATTCTAGTTTAGGTGTAGATATGTTCAAAAATGCTATTTCTGTTCCTGGCGTTACCCTCCGCTATCTTTTTCAAACTCTAGCTGCTGACGTGTCATTTTCACTCTGTTCCAAACGTGAGGCCGGACTCCATCAGACACTTAGAGACAACATAGTGGGGGGCCCTTCTATTATTTTTCACAGATACCATGAAAGGGTAAGACCTTTGTTAGAGGAGGAAAACCAGTCCAGTCGGTAAAAGGCTTTGACGCCAACGCTCTCTACCTTTGGGCGCTGATGCAGAAAATGCCGACTGACTTTCCTATCGTTAGGAAAGCGGAGAATGGATTCCGAGTCGAGAAATTCAACTGGTTTACTATTCAAAATAGAGAGTGGCTAGCGTGGATGGCGCACCACACAAACACCCACCTGAAAACCCAATTTAACGGTCGGGAGATGAGTCTGGGTGACAGGCACATTAGAGTCGACGGGTGGGATCAGTCCACTCGTACTGCTTACCAGTTCCACGGCTGTACCTTTCACGGCCACCCAGATTGCCCTTTAACCCAGGGCAAAACTATTAACTCTGTGAATAAAAAACCCCTGGTCGAACTATATCAAAAGACCAGGGAGATCCGGGATTACTTGGTGAACGAGGTGGGTGTTACAGTTGTAGAAATGTGGGAGTGTGACTGGCAAAAAGTTAGAAAGACTGATCCCATCGATACATTTCTGGCCAGTAGATTCTCCCGTGTTAGACCCGACTGGGAGGCGTATCCTATATCAGAGGCACACATTCTCCAACAAGTCCGCGATGAGACATTCTTTGGGTTAGTCGAGTGTGACATCGAGGTCCCTAAACACTTAGAGGCCAAGTTTTCGGAAATGACACCCATTTTTAAAAACATAGAGGTGACTAGGGACGACGTAGGTGACTTTATGAAGGCGTACACGATTGAAAATAAACTATTGACGGGGGCGCGTAGGACACTGATAGGGAGTTATAAAGGGGTAAAAATTTTGTTAGCGACTCCCTTGTTAAAGTGGTATTTAGAACAGAAATTAGTGGTGACCAAAATTTACCAAATCATAGAGTACCACCCAGTGAAGTGCTTCGAGAAATTTGGGGATACCGTGTCAGAGGCCCGACGCGCGGGAGACAGTGACCCGTCCAAGGCGCTCACTGGGGAGACTATGAAATTATTAGGTAACGCCGCGTATGGTAAGACTTTGACCAACAAGTCAAAACATACTGACGTCTCCTACTGTCTTGGGGCTAGTACCTCGACAAAAGTCAATAATCCCCTATTTAAGAAAATGTCGAACCTGTGCGGCAACCTTTATGAAGTAGAGATGTTGAAGAAGAAGACAGTTTGGGATCTCCCTCTCCAGATAGGGTTTTTTGTATACCAGTACGCCAAATTAAGAATGTTAGAGTTCTATTACGGCTTTTTTAAACAAATTTATAGATAGGGCCGACTTTCAACTCTGTGAGATGGACACAGACTCTCTCTATTTAGCTCTCAGCAGTGACAATCTCTCTGACGTTGTTAAGCCCCACCTTCGTTCCGAGTTCTATACAATCTATGATCAATGGTTTCCCTCTGAAGTCTGTCTTGCGCACAAGTCTCTATTTGTTTCCAACGAGGGTAACGTCTCCTTAGACTGTCAGGACTGTAGAGATAGAAAACTCTATGAGAAGAGAACCCCAGGGCTTTTTAAATTAGAATATGAGGGGGGTGGGATGATATCCCTATGTAGTAAGACCTATCATTGCTACGGTGAATACAACAAAACTAGCACCAAAGGACTTTCAAAGCACCACAACACTTTAGACAGAGACACCTTTTTGAACGTACTCGATACACAAAAACCACAGGGAGGGACCAATGTAGGCTTCAAAGTACACGACTCGGCCATTTTTACATATAAACAACATAGAAAATCGTTGTCTTATTTATATATTAAAAGAAAAGTCCACGATGATACAGTTTCAACTTCTCCTCTGACCATCTAATTTCTGTTTTTTCTGTCTGTCCTGTATCATAAATATCATCTGTCTTTCATATAAACTATGTACATACAACACACACACACACACACCGGTGACTTACACTTTACTGTGATACCATTTTAATGTCTGTGATATTGCTTGTAAAATAATGTAAAATACAAAATGTACCATTGATAATAGGCAAGTTTTATTTAAGAAAAAAGCCGCTTTGTGCCATGTCATTATAAAAAAATTAACTTTGTTGATGTGTAAATAAAATGCAACCTAGACAATACTAACAATAAGTCTGGTAAAGATGTTACCTATGTTTTTTGCCAACTATGTAATTAACTATTTGCCTAATGTATGCCTATTGTACTGTTTCAAATGTTCGAATGTTTGTCTGTCCTAACTTGAGAAAACAAAAGATTTGAAAAGACTAAAACAATAAACAATTATATAAACTGTTATACGTCTTCTGCTTTTCGTTTTTTTAAATCAATGTTGTTTGTTAACTGTGGGCGGGTAATTACTACAGGTGACATACAGGGGTAGACAGAAAGAACTACAAGAGACCTACTGGTACCATCGGAATTTTTTACTATTCACCTGCTGCTGAAGATGGGAACCGAGCGCTTATGGAGGTGTCCTGAGAGCTGTGATGTCGATTCCTAATTCAACATATCGCAAAGAAACAGGAATCCGAAGACAACTTATCCGTGACAACAGCACCAGCAGCAGAAGAAGAAGAAGAAGAAGAAGAAGAAGAAGAAGAAGAAGAAGAAGAAGAAGAAGAAGAAGAAGAAGAAAAAGAAGTGATGTCTAACCTTATAGCAGGAATACAGAGAGCAATGTATAAACTACTTTTCAACAAAGCCAACATGATACGCCTCTGACTGCTAGGGAAAAATCATTAACCAACTTGATAAAAATATATTAACATGATTTTATTTCTGGGGTGACAGATGCACGAAAGTAATTAATCAACTTGAAAAATAAATATATGACCCACATTATTGACCCTTTGAACTTCAGGCTTAACACCTGTGCTAGAGGGGAATGAGACAATGGTGGGAGACTAATGAGAAAGTGGTGAGAGAGTGGTGTAAAGTGGTGAGAGAGTGGTGAAAAGTGGTGCAAAGTGGTGGAAAGTGGTGCCACCATAAGCAAAAATCGGAACGTATAACACTACTAGCCCCTGCCTGTTGTGTGGTTTCTCTAGGCAAATTTACGTCCAGTAGTTTGCCATTGCTTGTTGGACGGTCGGCTCCCTGATACCACTGTCGAAACCAACGAAAGGCGCATGGCCCGCAGCTGGGATCGAACCCGGCACCCCGGCATTACGAAGCGTTCTCATCGACTTAGCCACAGAGCCGACGTGCTTGTTACAAGGTTGAAGAAAACGGTAATCAGCGACCGGGTGGCTCATTAGTTCGCCCTCAGACGACTTCGTCGCCCGTCGGGACAGTACTTGGATCTGTCGCCTTTGATTGCGTCAACACTGCAAGATACTTTTCAAGGCTCTTGGTGGCGTGCAATGCTTAACCATTCTATGTGGCGCACATAACACAGTCATAATTATAACATGAAGCCTTCCGGGACGCTGGTTGAACGTGTCGATTTTTTTTTTCAAGCAAAGTGACGGATGGAGGAAAATGGTAAGGAAAGCCTGATAGGAACAAATATTGGCGTCCTAAAAAGAGATGAACCTCAAGGAAGATTAGCTTGTAAACAACACCCTGCCATATAAACTGAATGTTGAATTAAGAATCGACTGCACAGCACTCGAGACACCCCCGTTAGCGCTCCGTCCCTGTCTTCATCAGCAATCAAAGAGTTAAAATTCCGTTGGTATCAGAAACTGTCTTATTGTAAATCCGTCTCGCCTTGGAAACTGAAATATTGTGGTAGTATCAATCATCAGGATGGATTTGAAAGAGTAGTAGCTGACATGGTATCAGGAAAGAGAGACGAGGATCGATCTGAACAAATCGATCTATCTGTTTGTCTACTCTGGGCTGCTAACTATAGTTTTACCACACTATACTGAGATTGACACATCTCAGTCTGTAGGGCAGAGTTTCTTCGTCTTCTTCTTCTTCTTCTTCTGTTTCTTCTGTTTCTTCTGCTTCTTCTTCTGCTTCTTCTTCTTCGTTTACCTACTGTAGACCCCGACGGAAAGTCTTGATTGTTAGTCCATCTAGAATTAGGCTTTGTGTCAGTGTATGATTTTTGCGAGTACATCCGTTTTACTGGCTTATTTGTGTACAATCGGTTGTTCCTTGCGGCACGGGTAGATCGCTGCAACTTCGAATTAAGCCCTCAATTAGTCAACTCTTACGATATGCTTGTTGTCAAGGCAGTGGGTATTTTCTGGTTTCGCCCCACAATGGGACCCGGAACCCACACAGGGAGGATGGAGCACCAACAAGGCAGATCCTAGATAACCCGTTCAACCGTAAAAGAAGTTGAAATTAGGGCACCTGTCTTGAAAGTTGAAGTATTTCTGCAACATCAAGCTTCATGGTGGCTTGGACAAGACGGTGATGGAGGGTTCACTTTGTAGAAGGCAACGGTGAGTCTGACCATCGCGAAGATGGATGCAGGACATTGAAGCACATGGGACCGGAGAGCTGGCTAGGGAAAGGGATACTTTCAGGCGTGCCATGAAGAGAGCGACGTTCTGTAAAGGACTTGCTGATTGATGATTAACGACTAAACCAACCAGGTGTAACTCAGTTAAGTGCGAGTAAGGACGGAGGTTACCAGCACGATGATGGGTACAGGATATAATAGACACCTTGTGTAGGAAGAAAACCACCGTGGTGTAGCGGCTCGACTCTCGCCTGCGGATCGGAAAGTCGTGGGTTCGGGTCCTGAAGGGGACCGGACTTTTTTTAAAGACGGTTTTGGCTCTCGGGTCAACCCAGCCTTGAGTGGGTACCAGGTACAGTCCTGGGAAGTAAAGGCAGCCGACGTGATGCTGACCACATCACCCACTGAGTACCGATTGGTCTCTAAAAAATAAGCCTAGTCCTAAATGCCTAATACGCCTGAAGTTATGGAAAAGGGTCCTTTACCTTACTTACTTGCCCGGCTCTCTAGCGTAGTTGGCTAAACCGGATTACGCGGTGACCGGGTGACGAACTCCTTGTGGTCCGGGTTCACACCCGGGGGTAGGCAGAGAAGCCCAATTTTTCTCAGATTTACGGTATTTAACATATAATCAAGGTCGAAAGGTTGCGATATCCATAATACCGAACCTAAGGGTTAACAATTCATGGTTTCTGGATACTTAAACAAACAAACCTCATTTACCTCTGCAGGGAAGTGCATGAGTTATCAAAATCATATTTCCAATTTGAGTTAGCCAAGTTCAACCGCTACCTAGAGAGCAAGCCTATATAACATCGGTTATAGTTATGGCTCTTGTTCATGCTGTTATTTCGTTGTGCGTTTCTTAGTAATGGTGGTTCTAGTCTGGCGTGTCTGTGGAGCCAGCTCTTCGTGTTGATTGGTTGGTTTGGTGCTCGTCATTTTGCCATAATGTATCTGCTACTGTGGTGGCTCTGCTTAAGTCAGTCAGGTGGATTGTTCCATCAAGTGAGGTAGGAATCCATCCATCCATTTATGTAAAATAACTTTCAACCTACTGAGAGCAGTATCGGTTATAATTGGGGTCTGGTTTGTGCCGCTTATGTTGGATAAGAAATGTCACTTGCACCAAAACTAGTGGCCTGATGGAGGACTCTAGTGGAGCCTGTTAGGATGAATTTCTTTAAAGCGGGCTACCACGCGAACGACGTTCTGTAAAGGTCCTGACACCCTAAAGAACTTGAGGATTACTAAACGAAAAATCTGGCACAGAGGTATTTCTAAATTACACACAAAGACAGCAAGTCAGATGGTTTGCCAGTTTAGAACATACTTTGTGACGCCATACGTACACGGTATACATCAGAGGAGGATACGCTAGATCGAGAGGTAGACCAAGAATAAGTGGTTTGAGGTTTTTAATCAACATCATGGCATACGTATAACCCATAAGCGCTCCGTTCTTCTAACTCAAGACTGGGTCCGAATAAGTTCAGCACAGCTGTAGCTCCGGCGACGATCCTGAAATACTTTGGGTAGATTTTTCAACTCAGAATTGTGGACGGGCAGTGCCGTTAGGCTACTCTTCGATTTCCATCTGCCAAGAGATTTTTTACGCGCGCAACAATGCACACGGGCGACCGAACTCACTACCCAGAGAGGATTACTAGAAGTCCACGTAAAAAAATCCCAGCCATTATCGGGGTTTGAACCTGAAACCTCTAGCACTCGAGGCAGACGCCATGCAGCCCCCGCTGGGATGCAGCAGAAAAGGATACAGTAGATCAAGTGGTAGAAAATAATGGAGAAAGATAACGTCAGCGAAATTTTACAACAGGAAAATGTGTCTATGGTCAATATGGCCATAAGAGCGAGAAGCAGATCTTTTATCTCCGTCGACACCAATAGCGACAAATGATGAAAGAAAGAAAAAGATTATATTTATATATCTATCTTTCCGTGGTTGTAACCTTGAGTGCCGTTTGTCCATCTCTTGACGTTTTCTGTCAATTTGTCGCGGCTGTGGCTTGGGGGTGAATGAACAAGTTTAACATGATCACCGTGTACTCGGGTTCGAATTCTGCGGCGGAAGGTATATTTGCAAACCATGTATAATGTTAAATGTTGAATTAAGAATCCACATCACAGTACTCGACATTCCCATAAGCGTTCGCTCCCCATCTTCAGCAACAAGCGAAGAGTTTCAGTTCCGATGGCACCAGTACCTGATTATATATCCGTCTCGCCTTTCCCTTGATTGTCGACCAGATCCCCTGGTAACTCCTCACAGCGCCATTCTCCTCAGACCGTAATTATCTGTCTACACAGTTCACTCGCTCTCAGGAGGCCCTCACAATATCTAGTTTTGTCATACATCAGTTCTCTACCGAGTGGTGCAGATCAGGCCACTATCTGCTAACCGGCATGATGTAAAGAAAACATCTAAAGGAAGCTATCTAGGCGGTACCTCTGAAAGGATGCTTGCCACTCTGCACAGAGCATGCCTGTTTTAACCTTTCTCAACATGTTTTGTGAATCAGTTTTTTGAAAACAAGAACCGCTTGCGTCGTTTTGGGGTTTCTGTGCGTGAGTTACACCGTGGATGAGATTCGGGCCTGACCACAATATTCGCAAAGACAGCAGATGGTATACTACCAGCTTTCACTGTAGAGACGGCCAGAAATAAGCCAGAAATAAACGTTTCCCCTATTTGTATCTGCTGCATTGGACCACACGTGGGTTATTTTTAACTTTTTTAAAAGTATGCAATTTTAATGTGGCTGAAAATTTGCGCTTTTATATTTTTTTTTTAAATTTTAGTAACCGTTTTTTAAATCAAAAATGAGATCACCAGAGGAAAATAGTCGGCTATTGACATATTAAATTACACAGACAGCAGTACAATTGTCTGCCCACTAAGACAGCATGCCTTGTGACGTCCTACCGTACAATTCACACCAGAAATGGACAAGGACGTATAACACGAGGTAGACCAAGAGGAAAATGTATAGCTAAAGAAACTACATCAGCACGATGTGTCTGGTGGTCAGAAGAGCAGAGCAAGAAGAACTACACAGCGCTTATCTTGGCATACATACTACATCCGTTCAAGATCCTTGTACGTATACCGAATGCGACTTGTACCGAGAAATTTTCCAATGGCAAAGGGAATCAAAGCAATGCTGCCCGGTTGTAAATTTGAATAAAGATATTCAGGATGCACAGTTTACTACTGCTTGGCATAATTCGCCATTTCTCGTCGCTCTTACATGTTGAACTTGTACTTGTTATAAATGATTTATTTATTTTCATTTAATTGTTACTGCAGTGTGAATCTGACCAGATACAGCGAAATATGCCGGGCAATAAATTGTACTATCTGTCTGTTAAAATAAAAAGGAGAAGTGATAAATCCTGTCCCATATGAAACAGTTCTAATGTTATTGACATAAGTGTTGCTGATATTATCTACTGGTACCATCTACCACAGCGAGCCATATTGAAACTTTACAACAGGTAGAGAACGAGGGAAAGACTTCTGAAAATATGGACTAATGGCATAAAAAACAGTATTAAGGAAATGAACATCAGTCTCAATAGTGCTCTTGAAAGAGCTCAATGAACGTTACATCCTTCCTGACACTTAACTGAGGTACTAGGTGGAAGAGAAGAAGACAGAAGAAGACGAAGACAACGATAAAGTTTAAAATCCTGGCATCCATTCTCGCTGACCCTGTTGGACATGAACGTAGCAATATCTAGAAAACGGTACCGGGTATTCGAGGCAGGGGTCAACCACATGAAAGCGAGCACAGGACACAGCCACCTTGTCTAGAAATATGCAGGCGCGGAAGAGCTGGCATGTGACATTTTTAGACATCAGCTTTGAAGACTACCTGGTGTCTACTGTACGCATGGACATAGAAAGGGGACGGGCCGCCTGAGGTGTCATCGGTTTTTTTTTGGGGGGGGGGGGGTGACAATGGAAAAGTTGTAAATACATATTTATGCGGGGGCAGATTTAGTGACAAAATGGTAAGATTGTAAAAATATGGGATTGGGATAATGGCATGACTTTTTCTGCACCAGGTACCACCTGGCCATTGTAAGTCACTCCATTGGCTACATGAGTTCGTTCAACAAATGTAAAATAGATGGTACTTTAAACAAAGCCAAGTCATGCTGACACGTTTTTGTTCTTTTTAATTGCTGGGGAAGCAAACGACAGATGCATTGTATGTCCTTTCTTGTTTCTTAACTGCAGTTTGTGTTGGGTGCCATGTGTAGCTGAATACATGTCACAGAATATACGTCACAAAATATACAAAAACATGAATGATGACGATAACCGCCCTTCTTACTGGACAAGCTGGCATACTGAACCAAATTTACTAGGGACAAAGGGTAGGCTTCCACTTATCTTCCGTGGCTTTGTGAGTGGTTTAATTTCAGGAGAACGAACTCGCACCAGTGTATCATTTACTCTCATAAGACGTCTACAACGTCACGTCTCTTCAGCTTCCAACACAAGAAACCAAAAATGGTGTTTCATTGACTATTATCGATCATGTGTCTTAGCAGCATTGCCAACCTTCCCTCAAATGAGAAATGGTTCCTTAGGTAAACGAAAGTTGCCTTTGATCCAATAGCTGCTGGCACAAAAGAAGTCTTTTTAAACGGTCAGGTGATATCCTCGCAATGAAGGCTGACTAATGGTTCTCCAATACACCCCGTTTCTAATTACACTGCTGCCTGTTCCGTGTGCATAGTTACACCTACAGCTTACCTTTGTTTTCATCCAAAAATAAGGCCTTACGTGCAGTAGCGGGCTTTAAATAAAAATGAGGCAGGCAAAAATAAAGACGTAGAAAGGTGAAATTTAAACAAAGACTAACAATTTAGTGCTTGGGATATCTCTTCTCCAATGGATGGAAGATGGGGAAAAGAGTCGCGGAGAATCTAAGGAAACCAGGAGAAAAATAGGAAGAAAAATAAACGGGATATAAAATGACATGGGACACCATGGCAGTAAAACAACCAGCAGAAGGCAGCATTTGAGATTCACTGTAAATGCCTTATAAGTGAACGACATGGGGATACTGATTTCATTGTAACTTTTTTCATTTGTAAACTACCGTAATATATGAATAACATAAGGTGCATAAATGAATTTTACATGCAATACAATGTTAATTTTATTCAGTTTGTCAAAAGCGGTTGGGAGCCATTGCTCAGTCACGTGTGACTGAATTCACTGTCATCATCATCCTCATAATCAAGACCTGGGTAAACGACATTTTTTTATAAAATTTTAAAGCTTACAAACTTATACCCCCCCCCCCCTCATAATTTTAGAGGCCGAAATGCAGCAAGATGGACGACAAAACACTTCTGGTCGAATGGCACGACTTTCCAACAAGTAGTTGAATTATTGGCTCGACCCATGCTTCCCCAACAACTCCAGCAGTCATAGTCACTACTCACTCTCGTCACTCTCGCTCTGTGAATTGTGACAAATGGCATGTCTGACGCCAGATGAATGCTGCGGTTCTATTCCTCCGTGTGACTCAGTCGCAGGCGTTGCTTCCCTGGTGCTGCTGCTGTGTGTGTGCGTTGTCGGTAGTGCTCGTGGTTCAGTCTCCGAGAGAGGACTTGCTTCAGATAGCTTGTCGGCTACGCACAGTAACTCCGTGGTTGTAGCTACAAAATGTTCACCACTTGCGGTCTGTGACAACATTGGACTTTCCCCTTGGTCACATTCAAGCTGTTCGGCGGCGGTCTTGTGTGAGACAGTGTTAAGAGTCTGGGACAATGAGTCCTCTGTACTTCCAGAAACAGAAGTTGACTCCGATGAAGCAGATTTAGGAAATGGCTCCACAAGAGAACCCACATCAGCTAGCTTGATAATGTCTTCCTGCAGTCCCTCCCTAGTGGTAGTTGTTACCTGTTCAGCATACACTGTCATCGACAACTCTTGGTTGTCTTCCCGGTTATCCTCTGCAGCCTGTAACCCCGAGTTTTCTACAGTTCCAGAATGAGAATGCTCAGGGGACTTCACCGCAGAACCTGTTTCAGACAGCTTCATGCTGGCTTCGTGTAGTCCTTCCTTCATTGCTGCAGCTACAAGATCAGCACAAGCCATCACCTGTGACAACCCTTGGCTGTCTCCTTGGCTACATTCTGCAGCCTGTGAGCTTGAGTCTTCACTACCAGATTGAGAAGATGAATCTGCGGGAGAAGATTTCTGTAGAGACGGCTCCACGACGCAACCTACTTCAGATATCTTGCTGCAGGCGGCGTTCAGTCCTTCCCTTATCGCTGCACCTACAAGATGTTCAGCATACACAGTATGTGACAACTCGTGGCTGTCTCCCTGCGTGCAGTCTGATACATGCGAACCAGAGTCTTGCACTCCTAGACAAAGAGGATGACTCCACTGGATCAGATTTATGAGGAAACGGCTCCAAAGTTTCAGACAGCTTGTTGCTGGCTGCTTCCAGTAGCAGAGTCGTAGCTGTAGTTGCAAGATATTCAGCATACGCTGCCCGTGTAAAGTCTTCGCTCACTCTGTCGCTACATTCTGACGCCTGTGACTCTGAATCTTCTGCACTACTAGAATTATAACTCGGAGGAAACTCCAAAACAGAACCTGCTTCAGATAGCGTGGCGCTGGCTTCCCGTAGTCCCTTCATGTCTGCAGCTACCAGATTTTCAACACAAGCTGTCATCTCTGACAAACCATCGCTGTTTCCCTGGCTAGACTCTGCAGCCTGCGAGCTAAAGTCTTCTACACTACCTGACTGAGACGCTGATTCAGGTGAAGCAGATTTCTGAGGAGACGATATGAAAACTGAACCTACTTTAGATAGCTTGGTGCTGTCTTCATGTAGTCCCTCCCTCACTGCTGTACCGACAAGATGTTCTGTATACATCGTCTGTGATACCCCTAGCTCGCCCGCCTGAGTACACTCTACGGGAGAACTTGCTGGGTCACATTTCTCTGCTCTAAAACACTGCTGCTGCATTCCCCACTTAACTGCTCTGGTAACACAGAGTCTTGATTCTCTCCAGCTTCTCTCATCGTGTCTATGTATGCAGCTGCGAAGTCAAGCGTCTGTGAAGCTAAGTCTTCTACGCTGCTTGATAGAGAATTCTGAAAAGTCGTCGCCAACATGTAAGTTGCTTCGGATAGCTTGATGCTGACGTCTCTCAATCCATTTCTAATTGTTGAAAGTGTGATGCTGACTTCTTTCAGTAAACCCCTAACTGTTGTAACTTCAAGAGGTTCAGCATCTGCAGTCTGTGACGAGCAGTGGCTATCTGTTTCGTCACAACTCGCAGCCTGTGCACTTCCTTCAGACATAGTGGCTTCTTGTAGTCCCTCTGTCATTGCTGGGCCAACAAGATTTTCAGCATATTCTGTTGCAGATATCTGAATTCTGGCTTGTTGTAGTCCCTCGGTCATTGCTGTGCCAACAAGATTTTCAGCATATTCTGTTGCAGATATCTGAATTCTGGCTTGTTGTAGTCCCTCGGTCATTGCTGTGCCAACATTTTCAGCATGTGCTGTTTCAGGTATCTGAATTCTGGCTTCTTGTAGTCCCTCGGTCATTGCTGTGCCAACATTTTCAGCATGTGCTGTTTCAGGTATCTGAATTCTGGCTTCTTGTAGTCCCTCGGTCATTGCTGTGCCAACATTTTCAGCATGTGCTGTTTCAGATATCTGAATTCTGGCTTCTTGTAGTCCCTCGGTCATTGCTGTGCCAACATTTTCAGCATGTGCTGTTTCAGGTATCTGAATTCTGGCTTCTTGTAGTCCCTCGGTCATTGCTGTGCCAACAGCGTTTTCAGCAAGTGCTGTTTCAGATATTTGAATTCTGGCTTCTTGTAGTCCCTCAGTCATTGCTGTGCCAACAGCGTTTTCAGCAAGTGCTGTTTCAGATATTTGAATTCTGGCTTCTTGTAGTCCCTCGGTCATTGCTGTGCCAACAAGATTTTCAGCATATGCTGTTTCAGATATCTGGATACTGGCTTCTTGTAGTCCCTCAGTCATTGCTGTGCCAACAAGATTTACAGCATATGCTGTTTCAGATATCTGAATACTGGCTTCTTGTAGTCCCTCAGTCATTGCTGTGCCAACAAGATTTTCAGCATATGCTGTTTCAGATATCTGAATACTGGCTTCTTGTAGTCCCTCAGTCATTGCTGTGCCAACAAGATTGTCAGCATATGCTGTTACAGATATCTGGATACTGGCTTCTTGTAGTCCCTCGGCCATTGCTGTGCCAACAAGATTTTCAGCATATGCTGTTTCAGATATCTGAATTCTGGCTTCTTGTAGTCCCTCCTCTATGGCTGTAGCTACCAGATCAGTACTATGCGACAACCCTTGGATGTCCCCCTGGCTACACGCTGCAGTCTGCAAATTTGAGTCTTCTAAACTAACAGACTGAGAAGCGGAGGACTGCAATGGAGCAGATTTATGAAGAGATTCCAGAAGGGAACCACTTTTAGACAGCTTGAGGCTGGCTGCCCGTATTACCTCCCTTGTAGCTGCAAGATGTTCAGCATAAACTGCCATTGGCGACTTTTTGCTGTTTCCATAGCTACACACTGATGTCTGTGATCCAGATTCTTTTACAGTACTAGACAGAGAATTCAGAGTGGACGTGTCCACAGCGGAAACTACTTCAGGTCGCTTGTTGACTTCATGAGGTCCTTCCTTCATGGCTGTAGCTAAAGGATGTTCAACATCCGTTGTCGCCAGTGACAACCCTTGGCTACACTCTGCAACCTGTGGCCCTGATTCTTCCACATTACAAGACTCAGAATCTGACTTCGATTGGGCAGAATTGGGAGGAGACGGTTCCACAACAGAACCTTCAGGGAGCTTGATAATGGCTTCATGCAGTCCCTCTCGGGTAATTGTAGCTGCACGATGTTCAGTCTCAGCTTCTTGTGGCAACTCTTGGCTGTCTCCTTGGCGACACTCTGCACCCTGCGAGCTTAAGTCTACCACACTTCCAGAATGAGAAGCTGGTCCCGGTTGAGCAGATTTACCAGCAGAAGGCTCTAAAACGGAGCTAACTTCAGACAGCTTAATGCTTGCTACCTGCACTCCTTCCGTCATGTCTGTAGCTAGATGTGCAACAGGCGGTGTCTGTGAAAACCCTAGAATGCCTTGTTGACCACACTCCTCAGGAGATCTTTGTACATCAGATTTCTCATGGTCTACGGCGCTGCTGCTGCATTCTCCATGAATCTTCTCTGGCAACGCAGGATCTTGATTCTCTTCAACTCCTCTCACCTCACTTAGTTGATTCTGTAAGCCTGAACCACCATCAAACATGGCTTGGGTTTCTGGTAATTTCCTCTGAGGTGATAACTGTAGATTGGCTTCCTCGTCACTCAAAGAGGAGGTGTTTGGACCTTGAGTGCGGTAT
Source organism: Candidula unifasciata (assembly GCA_905116865.2). Taxonomy (NCBI): domain Eukaryota; kingdom Metazoa; phylum Mollusca; class Gastropoda; order Stylommatophora; family Geomitridae; genus Candidula; species Candidula unifasciata. Next base: position 14,499 of record CAJHNH020000901.1, read on the forward strand.
CCTGCCATTGATGTTAATATTTCTCTAAAACTGCAAGGAACCTGCAATAAATAATTCAGAGGTAATGATCAGCACTCGGGCAACTGGAAGACAAGTATATATTAGAACAATATTCTTCAATCCTTTTTACACTCGTAAACTGAAAAGGGGGCAAAATAGCATTTTATGTATTAAAACCAGTTATGTAATTTAAATTTTATGCTAATGAATAATCGGATGCTTCAAAGTTAGTAAATCATATACGTTGCCGGATCAGTGTTCCTGAGAGGCGAAGCAGGGCAACATATGTCCTATATTTCCGGCGCGACATTGACGTGTGTATCGTCTCATTCAACAACAGTAAAGCAGTGCCTAAATGAGATTTGCTTCATGGCTGCGTTTTTGCGGACCATCTGTACATTTCTGGTGGCGGTCCGCCGGCCACAGACAGGTTCAAGAACACTGTTGAAGAATAAACACTGTATAGGAGTATACACTTTGGACGTGGGTTACATCTTCAGTCATATAAACATCAAAGGCTCGGAAGGCAGAAGATAAGTAGTCTTCTGGCGTTCATCGACTAAACTAGTTGACATTTCTGATTGTTCGTCCACTTCTGGACTTTGGTCTTGTTCCAGAACGTGAGTTTTTCGTAAATACCCGTTTACAGAACTGACCTGTTTGTTGCAGACTTGGTTCCTCGCCTCTCTGGCAAGGGAAACCCCTAATTAGTCACATTGTACAACGTTCTTGTTAGGGGGTAATATGTCTGTTCTGCCCTTCCCCTTCCACCCCCTGCCGCCCTTCCCAAAGGGGGACATGGAACCCACACTGGGAAAACTAGTCAGTATGAACATTGAAAGATCTTTGGAGAATGGGACGCAACCTTGAAGCTCCAAGTGGAAAAACTTCAGTCAACAATGCCATCGCTGCAAATCGAACCATTCAATCCATAACCGCTCGGATCTCATCCTCGGCAGCATGTAGCAGAGACCATTTCTGCTGTGTTCTGGTTCTTTAGCTTCCCCCGCACGACCACTCTAGATTCATAAAAACATGGTGACGTCTATAGAGTGTACTAAGGTTACTATGTAACTAATTTGAGTTAAAACTAAACAGTATTTCATGATCCTCGGTGGTGCTACGGAAATCGAGCAATGTGCTGAGATTCTTTGGACTCATGCTTGAGTTAGAAGTAGAACGAAGCACTTATGGAGTAATACCCGTGGGCCATAATGTTGATCCATTGTTCAAACCAATCAAAGCAAGGATTCAATCTACAGTGTGCGCCATTGTAACTAAGCAGTATGCTGACAGTCGTACACTAGGTATTCTAAGCCCAGGGGATATCAGTGTTCAACATACCTACATCTAAACAGTTTTACTAGTGTCACCGAGTCCGAATAAGCTCAGCCACAGTGAAAAGGCTCTGTAGCACCGGCGAGGATTCTGAAATACTTTGGGTAGATTTTTAACTCCCTATTTTGCTCCTGCAGCGCCGTTAGGCTACTCCTTTCGATTTCCAACTGCCAAAGGATTTCTTGCGTGCGCAACAATTCATAGGCGTCCTATCTCACTACAGTGACCAGGGGGAATTTCTAGAAGTAATTTCTTTCATTGTGTCACCATTGTTGGTAACCAATGACCTAAGATATTCAATTTTTCACAACCTCAGAATTTCCTCACCATATATTTCTTTCTCAATAATTGTTTTATCTGTATGCACTATGTTTTTGCTATGTTAAGATATAAGCTGTGATTTTTACCATTTCTTTAGGTTGATATAAGTTATCTATACCAGTCTGTGATATTGTATCATCGACACATCGGATTTTATGTATCTCATGACCATCGATATTTAGGGCATCAAATTGCCCTTGGATTAAATCATATGACATTTCTCTTTATATTTTCGGTGTTCGGGTTAAACATGGTGACAGCACACAGACCTGACGGACTCCTTGCTTGATGTCAAACGAATCCGACGTCCTGCAATAAATTCTAACCGCTGCCTTTTACCAAATTTGCTCTTTTTTGAAGGCTGACGAATACTGATTTTATATATATATAGTATGTGTGTGTGTGTGTGTGTTTGTGATTTTAATAGGGTTTTTAGATTGAAAATGTAATATCTTTTGGTCTGTTTGGGTACCTTTTCACCCAAAAAAATTGGGGACTTTTAGCGACTTAAATTGCGCACTTCCGGCGACTACCGCCACCACCGACAGCATCTCCCACGCCGCTACGTGGAGCGGGTCTAAACTAGATGGCTGGGACGAGCACCAGCTACCACATCTCCTGCAGCTTCATTTTATTTGCTCGTGAGTCCCAGCCATCTAGTTTAGCCGCGCTTCACGCCGTGCGTAGTAGCGTTTGAGATACCCTCGGCGCTAGTCGCCGCGGCGCTAGTCGCCGGAAGTCCGTAATTCACATGCGACAGACCTTGTAGGGGTATATTTACGGCCTCGATAATTTGGGACCGTTATTCAGAGAAGAGCCCAGTTTTTGCAATCGAATCATGTCTCACCACGTGCCCAAACCAAACTAGCTTGCGAAGTTTCATTACAGACAAGAAAAAGTCCTAAAAATGTGTCATTTTCTCCGATATATTTGTTAGTTGTGGGTTTAAAATTAATTCGTAAAATGCGCCTGTAACATTCACATCAGAAAGCCTGAATCCTCCTTTCCATTTCCACAGTGAGAGTGGAGTCAAACTCTTACATTCGTATGAGAAAATAGACAATACAGGTGATTTGTAAATACTGACCTTCAGCGGCGCCACTGTCGCACACTGAAAGGCTTCAAGACAATGTTGATGAAAATAATACTAACTGCTTTACCTGTAGGTAATTCGGGTTTGATGAAAGCTGGATGATGGCCTCAAACTGTTATCTGTTGCGTACGAACAAGAAATCAACCAGCAAGAGGGAAACCAGTCAGGCTTCTGCGGCAATCTAACGCAACAATGCAAGTCCGATCGCAACAGTCGAGCTACACTGTACGTGCTGAAAAATCAGACTACAGATGACAAGACAAATCAGAAAGTTAACCTGGCTATTGTTTGTTTACAGACCTCCTCACACTTTTGAACGTGGTTCACGATTTTCGGCAAAAGCATCGCTCATTCACCCACCCAGTACATCAGGTCATTTGGAAACTTTCGAGAACCCCGTTAAAATAACCGTGTAACGGGTTTCTCAAAGTTGCACCAATTTGATTCACATTCGCATAGTAACTCCTTCGTGAATCACAAGGTGTCAGTAGTTCAGGTGGCATTCCCCGGAGACAGTTTAGTTTAGTATAGTTTAGTCACCAGATCAATATCCTGACACACGGGTGTAATTCAAAACGTTATCCGTTATACTGCTAACTCAAGCCTGATTCTGAAAAATCTCAGCGCAGTGCATCCCCCCCCCCACCCCCCATATCCCTGGAAAATGAACATGTAAAACAATATTGAAAACAGGAATCATTATCGTCATCCTCATCGCGATCATCGTCATCATCATCATTATCGTTATCATCGTCATCATCACCATCATTATCGTTATAATCATCATCATTATCGTCATCATCATCGTCATCATCAGCGTCATCGTCGTTATCATTATTATTGTGATCATCATTATCGTCGTCATCATCATTATTATCGTCATCATCATTATCATCATCATATATCGTGATCATAATTATTATCGCCATCATCGTCATCAATATCATCATCGTCATCATTATCAATCATCAGGTCCTTTCGGAATATCGCTGTTGTCACAGCAAGCCGAAAAGTCTCCCTTTATCCAACCAATTCTCCAACCCTATGTGCTTTCACGGCCAATGCATCTTCAATGTCTTGTATCCACCTTCTCAAAGGTCTGCCACTTTCAGTGCAGCACACATCATTGTTGGCACCCGATGTCTCTTCAAAACCTGACCCTGATGTTTCAAGCCATTTTATGGTACTTTATTTTTCATTCACCCCAAACAGGGAAAAATCCCTGAGTTTCCGGGGAAGTTCAATATAATGCAAGTGTTCTGAGTTGGGATTAGGGTTATGAGTTAGGGGTTTGGTTTGAGCTGAGGTTAGGGTTTATATGTGTCTCTTGGGCGCTCGGGGCTGACAAAGAACCTAACTTTAACCAAAACCCATAACATCCCTAGAATATTGGATCCCTAGAGTATTGGATCCCTAGAATATTGGACCTTTTTCAGGAACTCAGAGATTTCCTTTGTTAGGGGTAATTAAAAATAAAGTACACATTTTTATTAGGTTTTCAACCTTTTTCTGTTGTGTTATCCCTTACAAAAGAGGTTGTCGCGTTTTGTTAGGGATTACAGCTAGGCTGCGATATCGACGCTTTCAGTCCAAGACAGGTCAGCAATCTTTTCCTTTGTCGCTTTTTATAAAGTTATTAAAAAAAAAACGTGTGTGTGTTAATCCCAACCTCGTAATTGGGGGGAAAAGGGGGCGGGGTGAATGTTGTCCAAAATTTTTTACAAATTTGCATTAGCTGTTGCTCGATTATGGGGTTACCTCTAAAGACGCTGTAGTGCATAATTAGGAAGCCTGTTCAATACTTTTGCAAGCAAAAATTTAAAAAAGAGTTATTTGCGTATCTTTTATAGGTCGTTGCAGAACCAACCCCAGCATTTTTTTGGCTGTTGTGTGGTTTTTCTAGGCAAGTTTTACGTTCAGCAGTTTGTCACTGCTTACTGGACGGTCAGCTCTGGGCACCACTGTCGAAACCAACGAAAGACAAATCTAGGATGGAACCCGGCCCCCGGCATTACGAAGCGCGTTCGCAACGCCTAAGCCATTAATGCCGACAAAGATTCAAAAGATTTTAAAATTCATATTATATCATATCAGTATGCTGTTATTGCAAATTTCTGAGATATATGTTTATGGTCAGAGAGTCTAAATCTCTAAGATGCAAATTAGTTTCTGATTTACTGATTTAAGAAAGGACATCATTGCACACCGGGCATACCAACAGATGCTCCGTATCCCGCAGCAAATGGCGTTAGGTGTAGACGCTAACTGTTCCCGTAGCATACGGATTACACACACGCCGATCTATTCCTTCCATCCGTCCCTCCTTGCCGGATCCACACTTAATTCCTCGCTCGCACATTCTTGCCTATGTTATTTCTTGTAATCTCGTGTCTTTTGCAAGATGTCGTTTAAATATTGTCTTCAGGATATATCCCTTGTCTAGTACTTGATCCCGTAGCTTTCGCCTTTGAGGCCAGAAAATCCGCTCTTTCAGTTTCTGGATCCAACAGCACACGATTTCTTATATGCTGAGTGTTTTGAGCCCGCCGTCCCCTCCCCCATTATTGGGGCCCAGGGTACCTGCCCTAACTGAAATACCCTAGGTAAGCCCTTGAAGTTTAGGGGCTGGTTGAGCGGTTAAGAACGTTATCACCTCATTCAGGAGACAAAGATTCGAATCACTGGAAAGTTGGCGAAAAATTTGTGTTTTATTAATATCCTACCCCAAACAGGGAAAATCCACAGGTCACTTTACAGTCTAATATTTCAGGGGGAGGGGGGAGGGGATAGATATGCAGTCGTGGAACCTTGCTTGCATGCAGTTGTGGGACCTCGGCTGCACTCTCTCGTGGGACGTAGGTTGGTTGGAGTTAGAACTAGTTCGAGATGTTTTGGGGTCGTTAAAAGCATAAAAAAGCCGGGAAACTCAGTCTTACCCCCCTAAAAATGTTGAACTGTCCGGTGACGTCATCTGGGGGTAGGATATTAATAAAGAACCAACAAATTAAATTCTAAACTGTTCAGTCAGTGGCATCGACTGTACTAGCCAAATGACCTTAAATCCGCTGGCACGTTTCCACCCCACTCCACCCACCCATACACACACGCACGCGCACACACACACACACACATATTCACACACCCACATTTCCCCTGCGCTGACCCCAAAACTGGTATCTGCAGGCAGTTATGACAGTGTTATCGGCGTCTGTGGCTCAGGCGTTGTGAAGGTGCTTTGTAATTCAAGGGTATCGGGTTTGATCCCAGCTGCGGGCGATTTGACAGCAGGCCGCCTTGTGCTGATTATGACAGTCGTATAGAGAGCCGACTGTTGAGAAAGAAATTGCAAACTGCTACAAGTACAACATTGTCTATTAAAATCACCCATAAAGGGGCGCGGGGATAAAATAGTTGGTTCTTTAACATCCTGTAAAAAATAAGCAATTGAGTAACTAAAAACTTTTAAATGTAAAAAGCAAAAGATTTCCCTTTCCAGACATTCAAGCATATTAGGCATATAGGGCTAGACCTTATATTTTATAGACCAATCGGCACTCGGTGGGTGATGTGGTCGGCATCACGCCGGCCGCCTTTACTTTCAAGGGACTTTTACTTAAGATATATGTAAAGGCTGGGTCCATCCTGGAGCCAAGTTCTTTTTAAAATTCCTGTACCGCTCGAATTTGAACTCACGATCTTCGGATCTGTGGGTGAAAGTCGAAGTACATCTGCCCGAGTGGCAAGGGACAATCAGCTGCACACAAATAAGTCAGTAAAACGGATGTGCAGGCACAACTCAAAACCCAAATGGACGAACAGCCAGTACTTTCCGTCAGAGCTTTCAGCCGGGGAACAAAGAAGAAGAAAGAGAAATGCTCACAATCTCTGTTAAAATTAGACATGACTTTGTTGGCCTGATTTCGCATACGTCAGTAAGGTCACCCGGGGGTCAAGCTTGACATTAGCAAACAGACCGCACACAAAGAGACAGGCCTGGTATATGAGCTGGGTTTGGGCCTTATCTTACTCGCCTTTTTCAATATGCTGGCTTAACTGCCACAAATCCAGGCCTGTTAAACCGTACACGTCTTCTAGATCATAACGCCCTTTTCTTTGGGGGTAACAAGTATGGAAGAGCGCGATCGCCCACGTCAGTCGGCAAATAATTTAAAATGCAGAGCTCAAGGATCATTGGGTATGAGACAAGGAAACAAAATATAAATATGAAAGCCAACAATTTCAAAAAGAGTATACAAGCCATATTTCCCCTTTGTAAATTATTTTGAGAGTCCTACATTGGGGCCCGGGAACCCACTTGGGGAATTTATAGTGTTGAGTTAAGAGCTGACATTCTGGCACACATTCCCACAACAGCTACGTCCTCATCTTCAGCAGTCATCGAAAGGTTCCAGTTCCGATGGTGCCGGTAAAATTTTAATACTATCTCCATATTGCCTTTCTTCTGAGTGTAGAGTGTCAACCAGATGACTTGGTCACTTCTAACTGTACCATTCTCCCCAGAACACAATGATCTATTCTGGCCCCCACATTGTTTACTTGCTACCAAAGGGCTATGCGTACATCTAGCTTAGAGGTTCTCAACTTTCCTAATGCCTCGACCCTTTAATACAGTTCCTTTTGTGGTGGCAACCCACACATCTAAAAATTATTTTCGTTGCTGCTTTACAGCTTTAGTGAATATTTGTTTTCCGATGATCTTAGGTGACCCCTGTGAAAGAGTCGTTCTACCCACAGAAGGGTCAAAACCCATAGGTTGAGAACCGCTGATCTAGCTTTTCATGCAAATAGTCATATAACCCATTTTTTCGTTGCTGATTCAGTCCTTCAGTATAAGCTTTTGCCTGCAATAAAGGCAGGTCATTTTCCTGAACGCGGTTTCACCTCTCCTCCTGATATCGCCCTTGTGTGGAGTAAAAAGCCAATCCAAAAATAACGCAAAATAACGCTAACCACTCGGGACTTTTGAAGCGATGCTTGCCACTCTGCACGGATCATTTCTATCTCAATCTTTCAGTGACAGCTGATGAACTGTACTCCATGTTGTCCATTAGTAAAGGCAGAGCTCAGAAACCATCAGTTCATCCACTGTTACACGACGGTCAGCGCGAATGAGGTCATCAACTCGAATAATGTTGTGAGGAGAAACGGCTGTAGAGGAACAGTCAGTCTGTATTGTGTCAGCCATTGTCATTGTCCCATTTCAGCTTCGTCACAACGGGTGTACCCAGCGCTGGACAGGGCTAACATACACTGCTGAATTTCTAAATACAGTGGAACCACGCGTAACGAGCATAATTCGTTCCAGAATCATACTCGTTAAGCGAAACACTCGTTATGCGAAACAATTTTTCTCATATAAATTAATGTAAAATACGATAATGCGTTTCAGGTCGAAAAAAATACTCACAAAATTCTATGTATGAGTTGTACTGTAAAATTTATTCAAAGAAAATTATGTACATTTTTAAGGAGAGTGAATCATCTTCATCTTGTCTTCAAACGAGGAACGAACCCACATGGAATGCGAATTCGAATTGCAGAAATAAAAAAAAAGTCGAAATAACGATGATACATGGCTAATTATTTTTATACTAGAAAGATGTCCAGAGACATTTTTTTTCGGTCAGCGCTTCAAAATTTGGCGCAAATGCCACACAGCATTATCATTAAATTTGCAGCGAGCATAGCCACTTCCTTTTTAGGGTGATGCTTCTCAGTGTGAGAAGCAACAGTTTGCCATGCTTTCAGCATTTTTCATATTTCGCCAGAAGATTGTTGCTTTTCTGTTACTTTCTCCTCCTCCTCCTCTGACAAACTTTCCTCCAAAACGTCTTGCTGTGAAACACAATGCAACTCCATAAGCTCTTCGATGGTCAGCTCTTGGCTCTCCTCTTCCACAAGCTCTTTGATATCACTGTTATCCACCCACAATGATAGTGGCCAAAGACACAATCTCGTTGACTACAGGTTCCACAGGTACTGTCTCGAACCCCTCAAAGTCATAGATCGACAACGCTCTCCGGCCAAGGCTTCTTCCAAGCAGAAGTTAGGGTTCTCCTGGTAACCCCCTTCCCCAACATGTCGAACATCTTGAGACAGGCAACGATGTGGAGGAGATTTTTCCAAAACTCTCTGAGAGTTAGGTTGGTCCCTTTAGTCATTTGCAAACAATGCTCGAAAAGTGCTTTAGTGTAGAGCTTCTTAAAGTTATAAATAACTTCCTGGTCCATTGGTTAGAGTAACGGAGTGGTGGTGGAAGGCAGAAACTGGATCTTGATTGACTTAAATTGATCTGGGAGGTAATCTTGTAGGCATGGAGGATTCATGTACATGTATCACAAAAAACATAAGTTTGAGAAAATGTATGATCGCAAGCGACACTACGATGCTACTAGAACGAGTGCTAATCACTGACTTATCTAACATGTGCAAAATCCCGGACTTCCCCTCTCCTCGCCACTCGTTAAGCGAAACGTCGCTCGTTAAGCGAGTCATTCTTTTACAAGTTTTTTTGCTCGTTATGCAAATTACTCGTTATGAGAGGTGCTCGTTAAGCGAGGTTCTACTGTATTGTTATATTGTGAAGCTTGCTAATATACTTTTCGTTCGGTTTTATATATTTTCTTGATATTTTTTTTATAGCTTCAAAGCAGTTCATTAATTTCACCTACTTCGTGTGCCCCGCCCGCCCAGAACTGGTACTATCTGTTTGTACCTGTCCCACTCGTCCATATTTTCCATTATTACCGTTTTTATTTTTTGAAATATACTTTCAACACAGCTTTTTTAATTATACTAGCTAAGTGATTTTGTGTATTTGTGTGGTATTGTTTGATTTGTATTTGCTGATGAAGGCTCCATAGCCGCAACGTTCACGTTTTGTTTGTATTTGTTATATTGTGAAGCTTGCTAATGTACTAATATACTTTTCGTTCGGTTTTATATCTTTTCTTTATAAACTCTTCAAACGTTTGCGAATGCGAACTGGGATTTAGCCTTGTTTTAGGCTAACGTCTGTGGGAGCCGTTTCAAAACCTTTACAGTTGTGCCACCTGTTACTGAAACAGGTTGTTAATGATGTACAGTGCAGAACAGTGTTTGAATAATCCTTCTAAATTTTCAAATTGCACACTCATACTGTACTTACATAAACAAAAATTGGAAGGCATTACTTTTTGACAGTCCTTCGTATTTGATCGTATCTGTTCCTTTTGGTCTGATATTGGACAAGGCATAATAGAGATCACTGTCCAGATCAAGCTGGCAACGCTGTTTGTTTTTATGACTATATATCTGAAAAATCCGGATTATTATAAGTACAAATGCGCTCTATTTCGAAACCGACTGAAGTCCCCCTTGGAGCTTCCTCACCCCCTCCCCTCCCCCAGGATGGAGACCACTGGTCTTGAATATACTTAAGTCCAGAAGTAGACGAACAAGAACATTTCAGCGGTGTTAACAGCCGGTCAACGCAGAAGAAGAAGAAGAAGAAGAAGAAGAAGAAGAAGAAGAAGAAGAAGAAGAAGAAGAAGCACTGATATTACTTAACGGAATATTTCTACTACTGAAAACCCTTGGTTATATTGTCAGTCGCATAAATCTCTGTAGCGAATAGCAATTCGCCTGCACAAATAACGTAACTCAGAGTCTCACATGACGACCCCTCAAGCATTTCCGAAAACTTGCGTCGGCAAAATGAAGGCTGAAATTCAAAATCAAACCCACAACATTCAGAATCCAAGGCAAACTGTGTACCTGTTCTTCTTACTTTTTCTGTGTTCGTAAAAAAAAAAAAAAAAAAAAGGCATTTGCAGCTGGGCTGCGATATTTTCGCCTTTCTGTTCAATACCTCATTGCTGAATAGGTCCCTTACTTTTGTATATCTTACTGTAGTGTGCAACTGACGAGATAAACAGTACATGCCAGGCAATAAATTGTTTCAGTCTATTGTTTGTGTCTTCTTTGTTCAAACTCTGAATAATTGCCTATTATTAAATTTTTGTTAGCGGTATTAGATTTACCCCCACCCCTTGTAACTAAATGGTTGCATTCAGGAATTGTAATAGTTTATTGAGAATAATCTGGTCTAAAATCCCCCCTCCCACCCCCTCTGTCAGTTGTGGCTTACCAAAGCCAATATGGCAACAAACGCGCAGCGTAATAATACAAACACACAACATAACATTTACCTGTGGTATTTCACCGCTTCAGTTTTAAAATTACTTATTAATCGCAAACACATTTAAACTTGTTTCATTGCGGCGATTTTTTTTTATAAAATTGAAATAGAATTTGCAACTGTTAATTGTATAAACTTGCGGATTATTTGTCGAAGGTGGAATGAGACATACAGTGAACTAGCCACTTCCCAAACATAATCAGGACTGACTGTAGCAGAAGTGAAAGAGACATCGATAGAGAGAGAAAGTCTTTGCACTGAGACAAACATATTTAGGATTATTCTTATAGATAGCAGTAACTCAGGCATTACCTCAGAATTGCCATCAGTATTTCGATATCTTAGCCTTTTGAGCTACTCGTGATAATAGTCTAGTCGTCTGTGATCATAAATATTATTTCAAACTAGCATCCAATTTCATCAGCTAGCAGGCAGTAGCAGTAGATCAGTAATTAATTAGGCCTAGGTTGTGTGTTTTCGGAAGTAAGCTATCAATCTTTTGTTAGTGATACATTTCCAGTCATGGATCTATTATGATAACCTTGTGGATCATTTACACACTTGTCTTACATTTATAAGGCAGACAATGGTTTGACATACCGAGGTATGTGTTGCATTATATAGTAATTAGAATACATGATTATACGATGGGATGCAATTCAATTGTTCGTTTCATTATTTCTATATTATTATTTCTAATATGTCTCTATTAATTCGACATACATATGTGTTTTTTTTTTAGGTTCACCTACGAATGTCTTGCCTCATACTAAGATATTTTTGTGCTTTTTTTTTTTTTGTTATTATTGCGTGCAAATTATTTTTATTTTTAAGTCTTCTTTTTTTAAGTTAATAAATCTACCAAAGTCTTATGGATTATCTTAAACACTAACAGTACAGTGGAAAAGAGTGACCAATAGGGAACATCACAGTAAACGGAGAGATGTTAGAACAAGTAACAAGTTTCTCCTAACTTGGATAAGTAGTAGTAACAGATGATGGCAGAAGTTCAACATAAATCAAAAAGATAATAGGAATGGCTAAAACTGTCATCAATAAAATGCGAAATTGATTGGACGGTGACGGCCGCTTCGTCGGAGTTCAGTCCCCTGGCTGTAGTGCAATTATGGAGTGGACAAGGCACGAAACAAAGTCAGTTCAACATGCTCGTTCCGGGCGAGACATGATCAGCTGTAATGCGCAGTGTACTGTTTGCGCATGTAGCCTCAGGACATCATCAAACCAGCAGCTGCCAGGATGGCACTGGTACTTCCGACAGAAGACGTAGCTCCTGTAAATTGTTGATTCTTTTTCCGGCGACTATAGTGCCACCTCCGAGTGTATACCCCGGGCTAAACCTGATGGCTAGGACTCACGAGCAGCAGCTACCGCAGCTCCTGCAGCTTCCTCCTATGTATTACAGCTGATCATGTCTCGCCCGAAACGAGCATGTTGAGTTGACTTTGTTTCGTGTCTTATCCACTCCGTAATTGCACTGGAGCCAGGGGGACTGAACTCCGACTGAGCGGCCATCGCCGTCCAAGTAGCGAACGTTATTGCAAGGAGAGCCGAATAAGCAACTAAAAAATCAAATTGAGTCTCTGGAAATGTGGATATACAGAAGAATAGATCATATTTCATGGAAACAAAAAAACAATCAAATACGTTCTGCAAAGGACCGGCTACATGATGATAGGCCTGTAGGCTTAAGGGGCTCTGCCATGAAGATTTATTCTAAACAGGGTCCACTTGTCAGGATGGTTATGAACCAGTTTTGAAGACATGTTGCTCCACACCTTCATGCATATAGTGCTAGTCCTGTATTTATATAGACCAATCAGCACTCTGTGGGTGATGATGTGGTCAGTATTATGATGACTACCTTTACTTCCCAGGACTCCTGAAATCCCATTTAAGGCTTGGTCAACCTGAGAGCGGGGATAATTTTTGAAAAAAGTCAGGCTTTCCTGTCAGGTTTGAACTCACGGCCTTAGGTTCCGCAGGCGAGCATCTAGTCACTATACCGTGGCGGGTCCCTGGGAAGCATTGATGTACATACAGTACATTGTTATGGGCATGTAATTGTTTTCAGTGGCTCCCAGTGTCTGGTCTTTCTGCATGCCTATGTGGACACTGACAAACCACTGTTCTTCCATATCCTGATATCTTATGTCCTCATGTCACTTCTGGGGCCCCATTGGGAGAAAAACAATAGACCCGCTGCCTACCCTACAAGCATGTCATAAGAGTCAAATAATTGGGGGCTTTAGTCGAATTCAGAGTGCATCTTCTTCTGCGTTCGACATCAGTCATGCTAAACATTGAGTCCCGTCTGGGTCACAAATAGGATTGTGCGTTTAAGGTCGCCACCGGTCCCCCATAGCTTCTCTTGCAATGTGGCTCCCTTGGGCCAGATCCAGTCTTTGCTGGGAGAGGTTAGGGCAGTACTGTAGTATGTGTTCAGGGGTTTGTCTTTCTGCTCCACAATCACAGGCAGCAGATTCTTTTATGCCTATCCTGTGTGCTCAAAGACCACAGTGTCCAGTCCGAAGTCTAAAAATGGATGTTTGTTCTTTCCTGTTGAGTTTGTTTATGCTGTCACTCTCTGGTCTGTAATCTCCATTCTGCCTTCTCCACTCCCGCTTGAAAGACTGCTTTAGCGCTGTTTTGGTTTCCTTGTAGCTGTGTGGTGGATGAGGTTGTGGAAGATTACTCCCAGCTTTTGCCAACTCATCTGCTCTCTCATTTCCTTGAATACCACAGTGGGCTGGTATCCACTGCAAGACCAGTTCTGCTTCCTTGGAGAGTAAGCCAATGTTGGTCCTTAGATCAGCAATTAGTTTGTCTTGTTTTTTGCTGGATAGTGCTTGGAGAACAGACAATGAGTCACTAAGTATAACAATTTGGTGCCTCCTGTGTTCTTTAGTGATGAGATGTTGGACTGCAGAGAGGAGGGCAGTTGCCTCAGCTCTGAAGTTAGTGCAGATGTCACCTGCTGGTAGAGAGAGAGTTTCTGCTCTACTGCTAGGGGGTTTAATGTAAATTCCACAACCCCCTTTCTGACTGCATCTGTAGCAGAGCCGTCAGTGAAAACCTGAGTCCAAGTGGTGTTTGGATACTTCTCCTCAAGCATAGCAAGAGCCAGGGTTCTCTGTTGTGTCTCCATTTGGGCATCTTTGAAGTGATTCCTGGTACCTTTAGGACTACATTTGCTTTCTCTGGCTTGCTTGTCCATGGTTCTGGCCTAAGTTTTTTGCACAGTGCAACATCTCTTACAAGCAGATCTTGGTATTGTCTGTACAGTTCTCTAGAAAGGTGGTTGGGGCTCTGACGCTTCAGTCTGTTTTTTGTTCTCTCTTGAAATTTAAAATGCAGTGGGTGACTTTGAAGTCTTTTTAATTTCTCATACTGTAAAAGAGTTTTGTATTGTCTTCTGAGTTCGAGTGGTTCAGTATCTGCTATCTTTTCTATTTCTCTGATGGGGGTGGTTTTCATGGCTCCGAGAACAATCCTTAATCCCATATTCTGAACCTTGTCCAGTTTTCCCATTGTTGTCTTGGCTGCTGCAGCCCATGCAGTGGAGGCATATTCCATGACTGGCCTGACTGTTCCAGTATATACTTGTGTTAGGATTCTAGAGTTGGCGCCCTATGTGGTACCTGCTAATTTTTTCATCACTGCAAGCTTCTTGAATGCTTTTCCCTGTACTGCTTCTACATGTGACTTCCAAGTTAGTCGTGAATCAAGTGTAACGCCCAGAAAGGTAGGAGTGTCAGTCTGTGGAATGAGCTGGTTTTTAATCCAAATTTCGATTTTTTCTTTTTTTGGGGAGAGAGAGAAAAGTGATGCTGGGCTTTTCGAATTATTTAGCTTTGGACCCCACTTTTCGGTCCAAGCTTCTACATTTTCCACAGTTTTCTGTAACAGATATGAGGCTGTGGTAGTGTATTCGGAGGCTGTCCAAACTGCAAAGTCATCAGCATGTAGGGTATTAGAAACGTGCTGGTGGCAGGTTGCTGTGATATCATTTATGTAAACCAGGAACAGAGTTGGTGCTATCGCACTGCCCTGGGGAACTCCTTCTCTTAGTTTTGCCAGTTTGCCGATGTGTCCATAAATTCTGAATCTGGCTCTGCATTGGAAAAGAAAGTCTTTGATCCACTTGTACATGTTGTGCACAACTCCTGCCTGTAGCAGTTTTAGTTGTAGGCCTTCTTTCCAAACTATCAAAAGCACGAGAGAGGTCAAAGAAGACAGCAAGAGCTTTATTTTTTTCCTGGAAGGCATTCTCAATTTCCTGTGTCAGATATGTCAACTGGTCCTCTGTATTTCTGTGCTGTCTGTATCCTGTTTGCGTGGTGGTGATTACCGAGTTTGTTTCCAATAACCATATTAGTCTTTTATTTACTAATTTCTCCATCAATTTTCCTACACAACTAAGAAGGCTAATGGGTCTGTAGCTTTTTGGGTCTCTTCTGTCTACACCCTTTTTAAGGATAGGCTGGATGAGGGCTTCCTTCCAGGCTGACGGTACTACCCCTTTTTGCCAGCTCTGGTTGCAAATGCAGAGGAGAAACTTCTTGACAGCAGGTCCAAGATGAGAGAGAAATTCGTTTGTAATGCCGTCAGCCCCTGGAGCTTTCTTCATTTTCAACTCTCCGATTCCAACTTCTAGCTCTTGCATGGTAAACCTTTCTGACATGCAGGCCTCTTTTGTTTTTGTGCTAAAGTCTGCTAGAAGAGTCTTGGTCTGGTTTCGTACTTCTTTTATTCTTTGCATGGGAATATGAACCTCAGTTTCCTTCTGGTGTGTTTCAGCTAGCACATATGCTGCTACCTTGCCAGTAACAAATCCATCGTCTGTTTGGAGTACAACTCTGGCTTTTTCTGTCTTGTCTCCATTCAAGCTTTTTGTGAGATTCCACAGACGTGAAGTGTCCTTCTCGAGGTTAAATGACGCTGTCTTTTTGTGCCAGCTTTCCCGCATCTGATTATTTCTCTCTTTGATGAAGGCTGCTTTTGCGCTGTTATGAAGTATTACAATTTTTATCTGGCGGATCCTTCTCCATATTTTCCCTCCTGATACTAAGTTTGAAATGCAGAGTGTCCAGTTCAGGCAACCAGTAAGGTTTAAAGTTTTTCCTGCTGCCTCGTCGTATGTTACCCTTGGCTGCATTTAGAATAGTTGTGTTAGAGTGCATCTGACTGAGAGGCAAGAAACCAACAGTCTGCATACAAATAAGCCAGATTTGTAAATGTCTCAGGAACTACCATATGCAGTTGATTTTGTTTTCAGAAATGTGACACACTGTCTTCTGGATATCTAAATCTCCAGATGCGTAATTTGATTGGGTTTTTTACCAAGTAATGTTAAATATACTCAATGATGGAAATTACTCATTTTAAAGTATAGTTAATTTTTCTTGAGAGTTTTTAACCCGTCCCCACCCCGGCTAATTACATATATTTCCTCTAAAGTCAAGAGGCATCTGCCTGAGACATGTGAAACTACAAATCTGCCTACAGAGAAACCAGATCTGTAAAACAGATGTGCACGTTAAAATCAAGCTCTAGAAGAAGAGCAAAGTCAAGAAGTGGACAAACACCCAGAACTTTTCTGCCAGAGTTTACAGCTTATTAATGCACAGAAGAAGAACATATTCGAAAGGATCAGAAGCCTGATCTTTCCACAATGCTTCATTTCAGAGCAAATGTCCTCCTGTCTTGATTTCTTCAAAGAGAAAACAACCAGCAGCGGCAGCAGCCCGTATCAACCAACATCACCATGATCTCAGACACCAACATTGGCGACTATGAAATCATCAAGGGGGCTGTGCTGGGAACTGGTGCCTTTGCTACTGTTTGGAAGGGCCGCTCCAAGAAGGTAGGGTGGATGTCATGAACCTTGCACGTGGGAAGTGTATGAGGGTGTCAGCAATTGTTTGTTGAAGTTCATAAATTGGTTGTTTTTGTACCAGTGTGGATTCCTGAACTGCGTTTTTAGAGAGAAGAACAGGCATGTTGTAAAAGATGACTGCTTGGCATTTTGCTGAATTTTAATGTTTAGGGTCATATTATTTCAAGTATAGTACTGGGCGTATTTCTGTCTGTATTTTTTTAAAGTATTGCTATTCTTTTGTTTTTTTTGGGGAGTGTAATTTCCTTCATATACTGCTATAGTGTGTCTAATTTTGGATACTGTTTTCTACATCACAGCTCTATTCACAGTCAGTTCTACCGGTTAAATTGCTAGCAGTATAAGGTTGAGGCACTTGAGTTTTAGAAAATGACATTGCAATTTGTTGAACTATCACATTTGAATACCTGCTCCTGTTAAGGAACACATGCTCAACCAAAATTACTCTTCCTTCGATAGTTAACACCATTATAGCAAAAATCAGTTACTAAAACACCAGTATATAGCAGTGATATTATAAACTAACGGTTACATGGTGCCTGAAGCATCATGTAGTACACACATTTAATTATGGTGAACAAATAATTGCTGGGAAAAAAAAATCTGCAGTCATTACACATACACCCTTTTTTTATATTTATTTGCCAACTACCACATTCATATAAATAATAATTATTATAATAATAATGGAGCCCTCCTCTTAAAACAATAATTGTAAGGCAGGGGAGGGGCACAGACCTTTCCCCCATAATTTGTAGGGAGCAAGGGCTCCCACAAAATCTAGCTGTTCTGTTTAAGCATTTGTTTATACATTTTACAGTCTGTCAAATATATTATTTTTTATTTGCCATTCAGTTTAAGAACATATAATTAATAATTATTATTATTGCATAATAACACTAACCTTTAGCCCCTTAAGGACCCCTCCTATTAATTGTCTAGGGGTGGCAGCCTCTAAGGGTTTGATGTTTATTTAAATGTGCAATAATAATGTATTTTATTACTGTTATTATTGTGCAGTTAAACCAGGCTTGAGCCTGAACCAAGGCACAGAGAAAACATAATGGTGCAGGTGTGTGAGCCCATTAAGTTTTTTTCTGTGTAGGTGCGCCTGACATGCTGAGTGGCCCTGTCTTCTTCTGTGGCATGCTCCCGCCCCCCACTTCATTCTCTAACTCCCTACTTTGTGTGTGTGTGTGTGTACTTGTATCCCCTGTTGGCTTCATTCTCTAACTCCCTACTTTGTGTGTGTGCGCCTTTATCTTCTGTTGGCTGCATTCTCTTAACTCCCTTCTGTGTGTGTGTGCCTTTCTCCCCCTTTGGCTTTGTTCTATAACTCTCTTCTTTGTGTGTGCCTTTATCCCCTGTTGGCTCCACTGCAGTAAGATTATAGTTGTATCACTCTCACGTTTTCACTACGCTGTCACACACCAGCGCCGCTGGACATCAACAGAGCCAAGATTGAGTGTCGTTGAAACTTGTCCAACAGCGGTGTTATTTCCACCCTGATTCGCCAGGTGTGGGTTGTGTAAACAAGCACAGAGGCAATAACGCGCGACATTATTAACCCTGACATTGTGTAGCGGTCAGGGTCGTCGTCGACACACAAAAAACATTCGGGATTCTGCTGGCGTTAGCTCCCCTTACACGGTTTCGGGGGGGGGGGGGGGGGGGGGGGGGCTGCAGGGTCAAATGGCCTGGAGCTGCAGGGTCAAATGGCCTAAGCATTCACTTTAATAATAATAGTGAGCTGAATGTCAGGAAATATAATATTTCTGAAATAATAGGAAACGTATAAATAAATACTCAAATCGAAAACTTATCTGCCTGGGAATGGGGGGGGGGGGGGGGGGGGGGGGGTGTTGCGCTTGTTGCTTAAGGTGATAACAGTTCGTCACTAATTTTCAGGGACAGTCACGTTATTATGTCTAAAGTCCCGGATTTTTTTTAAAGAGCTCATTATACTATCGAATCGTTGTTCCCCAACACATCTAAAGAAAATGGTCATAAATGTTCAGGGAACATTTTGCTCTCCAATGTTTTTTTTTTTTATTTTGTGTTCCCCGAAAACATGGGGAAAAATAGTTACTCATCTTAGCCCCTCCCCTCCCCCAAATCTCTTTCATTTACCCATTCTATGTGGGTCTGCAAGAGCTCCCTTTCGAAACTTCCTGGGGCGGAGGGGGAGGGAGGGAGGGTTGCCTCTTGGTGCCTGAACGATAAAGTTATGTCGCCCCTGATAGTAGTACCAACATTTTTGGCGTCTAAGAGTGGAGGCTAGAGACAGGATAAACCATGTCTCTGTGTTGCATCATGTTTCCTTCTGTACGCTGCTGTTGTGTGTACGCCTGTGCGGAGATTTCATCATGTTTGTATCGGAACACTGCCGCTGTTTCTGGTCTCAGCTCTACCGGCGCAGGCTTTGTACCGTTTCCTTGGCAGGGCTGCCGAAGTTGGCACTTTTGTACAAATTTGGTACTTCATTTTTTTTTTTTTTACCCCTGCCGAGGAAAACTGTACTTTTGGTACTTTCCCCCGATGTTTTGGTGCATTTTGAAATTTGAAATTATGGCCTTGTATTCAAGCTATAAAGTGATTGGGAGTCAACTGGAAAAAAAAGTGGGGGGGGGGGGGGGCGTTGCAGTTGGTGATGCAGAATTTTACATTATTGGGCAAGTACGATTTATTTGTATTTTCAAATGCCAGTGTAAAAGTGTCAGGTCCAGTCAATGGTTCACTATCATGTCTTTGTCGCAGTTTACTATTCCAGCTTATTGGATGTTGGGGCTTTTCTGATTGTTTTTTTTTTCTTCGAAGTACTGTGTCATTTTGTAAATCTGGTATATATATATATATATATATATATATATATATATATATATATATATATATATATATATATATATGTGTGTGTGTGTGTGTGTGTGTGTTTAATGAAGTTAAAAATAGTAAGAAAAAAAATCGTACCATTTCGTGTTTTGGTATCTTTAAAAAGTACTATTTCCAAAACAGTTTCGACAGCCCTATTCCCGGGCATGAGGTGTAGTAGTTATTCTTATTGACTATTGCCAGGCCGAGTTGTTACAGAGTGCATGGCTCTGGTGCGGTTTGTTTATATCACTGTACAGCTCTGTTGGTTTGTTTACATCAACAGCTGCCACTGCCATGGATTGTTCTTGTGCGTGTGTGTACGCCGTCAGCTGTGCCGTTGCCTTCTCTCTTGCCTTGTTACTGGTTGTTATTTCGCATCGTATGTCCCTCTGTGTTATGATAGGGTAAGTGAAGTAAAAGTCCCTTTTCCACTCATTTAGGCGTATAGGGCTAGACCTATATTTTATAGACCAATCGGCACAAGATGGGTGATGTGATCAGCATCACACAGGCCGCCTTTACTTTCCGGGAGTGCACCCGGTACCTGCTCAAGGCTGGGTTGACATGGAAGCCTATGTTAGTCGGCTAATAAGAAAATACCTATTTGGACCTTAACCCACGACCTTGGAGTCGACAAAGACTAGTTGCTACGCCAGTACGCTGGCCTGGGGATCCAAAGATCATGGGTTTAAATCCGAAAGAATCTGGACTTTTTTCTTTTTCAGAAATCACCTTGGCAGCCAGGTCGACCCAACCATAAATGAGTAGGAGATAAAAGTCCTGACCAC
Organism: Candidula unifasciata; assembly: GCA_905116865.2. NCBI lineage: Eukaryota > Metazoa > Mollusca > Gastropoda > Stylommatophora > Geomitridae > Candidula > Candidula unifasciata. The sequence goes on from CAJHNH020000901.1 coordinate 35,027, forward strand.
ATCACCTGTAAAATATAGGTCTAGCTATTTGCACAATACGCCCGAAGCCCTTAAAAATGGGGCCCTTTCAATTTGGTGTCATATAACGGGGGAACAGGTTGGCGATTAAACTGCGGTTGTGGTATATGTGTACTCGAAGTAGCAGGAATGTCAACAGTGTACATTCTACTGAAGCTAAGATGCCAGCGTTGGTTGGGACATGTCTCGCACATGGAGGACGGTCGGCCGCGTTCCTAAAGATCTCTAGTATGGTGAGCTGGTAACAGGGATAAGACCTGCAGAAAGGCCAGAAGGAAATATGCAAACGTGACCTGAAAGATGTCAGCATTGACACAGACTGTTGTGAGAGATCAGTTGCAGGCTGACTTCCTTGGAGGTAGACAGGGAAAGACGGACTGTCGTAGTCCGAAAGAGGTCAAACGCAGCAAGCTATAGAGATGAGACGTGAGAGAAAACCAGCTTTGAAGCATCAACATTTTTTATGTGGACTATGAGCCAGAGACTGCCGTTCCCGCAATGGACTTTACATCCATTTCAGACTCTTCTCAAAACCTGCGGCATAACTCCATGGTCCCTATAAAGTGACAGTTGCCGACTACTGAGCATATGACCTATTTGTGCCTTCTAATCTCTAGTTGAAAGCTATGGATCTCTGTTGTCTTAATGACGCTGTCACCGTTACATCTTTCGGCGCCTTATTAATATCCTACCCCAGATGATGTCACAGGACAATCCAACATTATAGAGGGTGGTAAGACTGGTTTCCCGTCTATCTGATGCTTTTAACGACCCCCAAAACATCTCGAACTGGTCTTAACCCCAACCCACCTACGTCTTTCGAGAGAGTGCAGCATAGATCCCACGATTGCATGCAGCCTATCTACCGCCTTCTAAAATATTAGACTATCCTGTGACATGTGGATTTCCCCTGTTTGGGGTAGGATTTTAATAAAGCACCCATCTTTCCAGACGATAGTGTTATTTTCTGCTGTGGGGTGACATGGTAATCACAGGCGATGGCGAGTAGCAAAAAACCTGAGCGGTATTGTAGAAACCACTAGTTGCCCACACATCTTGATGCCTATCTTGGCCTGCCTTCTTTACTCCAGAGGAAAGGTAACACCAGTACCCTTGGAACAAAGCAGGCTGCAGAGGTTGCCGGATCAGAAGAGCAGTGCTGTGTCCGCCTTAGGGAGCTTCCTTCATAGACCAGCTGCCAGCCAACCAAGGTTGAGGATGTCGTAAAGATATGAAATGTTGAATGTTCAGATTGAGAATCGACATCGTAGCACACGTGACACTACCCCATTGTCAGCAGCAAGCGAAGAATTCTGATTCCCATGGCACCAATAACTTTCTGATTGCGAATTCGTCTGGTCTTTCCTTTGAGTTTTGAGCGTGGAGCCAGATACCCTGGTAACTCCTCGCAGCGTTATTCTCCTCAGACCATGATGATATATCTGTGCCTCCGCACTGTTCACTCGTTCCCAAAGCACCCACACTACATCTAGCCAAGTGGTGCAGATCTGGCCAGTCTATCTGTCTGCCCATTTCCAAACACAACAGCATGACCTGAGAAAATATCCAAAGGATGCTAACTACCCGGCACCTCTGAAGTGATGCTTGTCACTCTGCACGGAGCATGCCTGTCTCCACTTTTCTGAACATGCTCTGTGAGTCAGTTACAATCACGGCATATGTACAGCTGATTCTCAAGCCAGCAGAAGGCAGCTGTGGTAAAGATAGCGGGTTACTAATAGCTGTCTTTGTTCTTGTGTGACGCGCTGTGGTGTATTCACCCCCAGAAATATTGGCAGATATCAGGCTGACTTGCTTTAACTGCGACAGTGTCACCAACTTTATCTGGCTGCGCATTTTGCTCTCAGAAAACGTCATGCCTTAATATGCCGTGGCTAATAATATCGGTGACACATTTGTGATGACACCGCCAGCAAGTTTAGCCAAAGATTTGTGACTATGACGACCTTGGCATAACTGCAACAGTTCCTCAGTGTTTATAAACACAGGTTTACTTACACACACACACATATATATACCACACACACGCGCTTGTTGTATTCGTTAGCTATGGTTGTTATCATATGTTTATGGCCGCTGGCAAACACCCAACGCTGTTTGTTGACTAAGTAGGAAATTTCCCGTACCATGGCTATATATATTTAGCAGGTGAACCAGCTGCCCCTTTGTTTACATACAAGGGAACTACTTTCTTGTATGTATTTGTGTATCCCAATTATAACCAAATGGATTGAACATATTTTTTTTTTAAAACTACTACTAACAGCGGGAGGGGAGGTCCTCCCCCCCCCCCCCCTCTCTCTCTCTCTCTCTCTCTCTCTCTCTCTCTCTCTCTCTCTCTCATATAAACTCACACTCTGTGTCAGTTGTATACAAATGCAGGTCTCAGTAAAATCTAAACATCTTATGTCATCAGTGGCCTTCACTGAGCAGGGCTTGCCCTGCCTGATACATGTTGATGTCTCACTCTCGCTGCTGTCATAGCTTTTTTTGGCCATTAGATGTGTGACAATTTCCTTTGCTGTGGTACTTGCCTAGTCTTTAATTTCAAGGCGGCTATGTTCCATCTCATGTCCTGCATGTCTTCATGTCACATTTGTGTTATCTGTTGGCATTTATTGTTGCAGTGACAAGTTGTTGTTGTTTGGTGGATCCTCATTTTGATACTTAGTTGTTATTGTTCATTGAGGTTTTGTTCTGAGGGTTTCTTGTTGATTGTTTGTTCTGAGGGTTTGTGATTGTTTGTTCTGAGGGTTTCTTGTTGATTGTATGTTCTGAGGGTTTGTTGTTGATTTTATGTTCTGAGGGTTTGTGATTGTATGTTCTGAGGGTTTGTTGTTGATTTTATGTTCTGAGGGTTTGTGATTGTTTGTTCTGAGGGTTTGTGATTGTTTGTTCTGAGGGTTTGTGATTGTTTGTTCTGAGGGTTTGTTGTTGATTGTATGTTCTGAGTGTTTGTGATTGTTTGTTCTGAGGGTTTCTTGTTGATTGTATGTTCTGAGTGTTTGTTGTTGATTTTATGTTCTGAGTGTTTGTTGTTGATTGTTTGTTCTGAGGGTTTGTTGTTGATTTTATGTTCTGAGTGTTTGTTGTTGATTGTTTGTTCTGAGGGTTTGTTGTTGATTGTATGTTCTGAGGGTTTGTGATTGTTTGTTCTGAGGGTTTCTTGTTGATTTTATGTTCTGAGGGTTTGTGATTGTTTGTTCTGAGGGTTTGTGATTGTTTGTTCTGAGGGTTTGTTGTTGATTGTATGTTCTGAGGGTTTGTGATTGTTTGTTCTGAGGGTTTCTTGTTGATTTTATGTTCTGAGGGTTTGTTGTTGATTGTATGTTCTGAGTGTCCGTTGTTGATTGTATGTTCTGAGTGTCCGTTGTTGATTGTTTGTTCTGAGTGTTTGTTGTTGATTGTTTGTTCTGAGGGTTTGTTGTTGATTGTTTGTTCTGAGTGTTTGTTGTTGATTGTTTGTTCTGAGTGTTTGTTGTTGATTGTTTGTTCTGAGTGTTTGTTGTTGATTGTATGTTCTGAGGGTTTGTTGTTGATTGTTCTCACTGGTTGTTGTTGATTGTTCTCACTGGTTGTTGTTGATCGTTCTCATTGTTTGTTGTCTGCGTTAAATAGAGTGATGTCTTTCTCTGTTGCCAGGACCCCTCTAATCTGGTAGCCATAAAAGCTATCAAGAAGAAAAACTTCCTCAAGTCTCAACAACTTCTCAGTAAGGAGATCACTATACTCAAGGTAAGCTCTTCACATGTGACATCTAATGGTGTTTTGTTAAGCCATCTCCCCCTGTAGGTTCTAGGACCTCATTTGGGGGGGGGGGGGGGGGGGGGGGGGGTGAAAGACCCCTTGCCCCTTGAAAAGCATGTTGTAATGTTTATGTTTCTATCAACATCATGGCACAAGGGTAGTAACCAATAAGTTCTCTGTTCTACTTCTAACTGAAGCCTGAGTCTGAAGAATCTCAACACCGTGCACGAACTCTGTTGCGTCGGCAAGGATCCTGAAATACTTAGGGTGGGTTTGTAACTCCAGATTTTGCCTGAGCATCGCCCTTATGGTATTCTTAATTTCCAACTGCCAATACATTTGTTTACATGCACAATAATACACACGTTTTACTATCTAGAGACCAGAGGAAATTACTAGAAGATCATGTGAAAAATCCCAGCCTTCACCGGGGCTTGAACCCGGGACTTTGAGCACTCGAGGCGGACATCATTCCTTGAGAACACTCAACATGGCACTAATTCATGCTTTGCTTATATTGGATCTGTTAGGCTGACAGGTGCTGCATATATCACAGCCTCCTTGTAAGCTTCAGCACACTTGTGTCCAACTGCCTTTTCAAGGGCAAACACAGAAGAGGGAAACGTTAAGCCAGCCACCAGAGTCAACAGTGGGTGCTTTCCTTGCCTGAGTAACACAGTCTGCTAGTGTTGTTACTGAACACACAAGAGGTTTAGTGTTGAAAGGAAGTGTTATTATTGTTATTGGTAGCATCATGTTTGCCAACTGCATTTCAGTATAATTATTATGCATTTTCTTAATCACTTTTGGTTATGTAGCTGTGTTTGGAGGAGACAGTGTAAAAATGTAAAGTGTTAAAAATAGGTCGCAAGCGAACAACTTTGGTCTACATTTGGCTGTTGAAGGTCAGGGCTCTGTTGCTTAAAACAAGAGACATGCACCAGGTGTGTGCGTGTGTGCACTTACATAAGGAGAATGTCTCCATTGTTGACTCTTTTAGTAGAAGTAGGCTGCAATCAATTCCAGAACTTGTCTTTGTCTGTATGAGAGAGAGAGAGAGAGAGAGAGAGAGAGAGAGAGAGAGAGAGAGAGAGAGAGAGAGAGAGAGAGAGAGAGAGAGAGAGAGAGAGAAGTGTGTATGTTGCACTACATAGAGAGGTGTGTGTATGTTGTGCATAGAGAGTATGTTGTATAGAGATGTGTGTTGTTGCCACTACAAAAAGAATGTCTCCATTGTTGACTTGTCTTTGTCTGTATGATGAGAGAGAGAGAGAGAGAGAGAGACTCTGAGAGAGAGACTGCAATCAGTGCCACATCTTGTCTTCAGTGTGTGAGAGAGAGAGAGGAGATTGAGTGTGAGAGAGAGAGAGAGAGAGAGAGAGAGAGAGAGAGAGAGAAGTGAGTATGTTGCACTACATAGAGAGGTGTGTGTATGTTGCACTACATAGAGAGGTGTGTGTATGTTGCACTGCATAGAGATGTGTGTGTATGTTGCACTACATAGAGAGGTGTATGTATGTTGCACTACATAGAGAGGTGTGTGTATGTTGCACTACATAGAGATGTGTGTGTATGTTGCACTGCATAGAGATGTGTGTGTATGTTGCACTACATAGAGATGTGTGTGGGTGTGTAACAGAAGAGGAATGTCTCCATTGTTGACTCTGGTAGTAGGTGTAGACTGCAATCAGTGCCACATCTTGTCTTCATGTGTGTGGAAGAGAGACAGAAGGATGCGATTGTGTGTGACACAGAGAGAGGTTGGTGTAACAGTGAGAGAAAGGTGTTTGTCATGCAGAGAGGTGTCTGTGTGTGACAGAGGGAGGGAGGTTGATGTGTCTCATCCAGTGGGAATACATCCATTCTGTGTAGACAAACTGAGCCATTTTGGTTACAGCTAGATACCACGAGGTTGATGCTCTTTCATTAGAGACAGACATCTTCCAGTCCATTACAGCATTAGTGCCTAGTTACCGAAGACCTTCAGGGCCCTTCTTATTTCCAAAGGTCTGCCAGGACATCCTACTTTTTAATATTCATTCTTGAAAAAAAAGTTAGTTGCGTATCCTTTACAGGACGTTCCAGAACCAGCTCCAGCATTTTTGGGCTGTTGTTTTTCTTGGCAAATTTACATCCAGTAGTTTGCCATTGCCTCTGAACAGTCGGCTTCTTGATACCACTGTTAAAACCAGCACAAGGCCCACAGCAGTCATACTAAAGAACTTATAAATATTCAAATTGCAGAAAAGATTGCATTCTAAAGTTTAGAGATTTGTGTTTTATGAATGGTATCATGGAGACCCTTTGCCCTGTAAGAAAACAAAAACTTTTTTTTCATCTACCGCATTTTAGTTATCGTGCTGATGCATTCAGGGTAGATGGAAGGTTGTGAGGTCTATCTCGATTTATTGTGTTCTTGCTCAGACTTGTGCTGTCTCCCTAATTCTTTCATCTCATAGTATCATGTTTGTGTTTCAGGAGTTATCAAGTCTACATCACCGAAATGTAGTGGGGCTGCTGGACTGTGTGGTGGGTTGTGTTTGTGCATCGTTCTCATGTGTGTGTGTTGCTGTACACATTGTGTGTGTGTTGCTGTACACATTGTGTGTGTTGCTGTACATATTGTGTGTGTGTTGCTGTACACATTGTGTATGTTGCTGTACACATTGTGTGTGTTGCTGTACACATTGTGTGTGTGTGTTGCTGTACACATTGTGTGTGTTGCTGTACACATTGTGTGTGTTGCTGTACACATTGTGTGTGTGCTGCTGTGTGTTGCTGTATTGTGTGTGTGTAGCTGTACATGTTGTGTGTGTTGCTGTACACTTTGTGTGTGTTTTGCTGTACAGATTGTGTGTGTTACTTTACAGATTGTGTGTGTGTGTTACTGTACAGATTGTGTGTGTTGCTGTACATATTGTGTGTGTTACTTTACAGATTGTTTGTGTTGCTGTACACATTGTGTGTGTTGCTGTATACGTTGTGTATGTGTTGCTGTATATGTTGTGTATGTGTTGCTGTATATGTTTTGTATGTGTTGCTGTATATGTTTTGTATGTGTTGCTGTATACATTGTATATGTGTTGCTGTATACGTTGTGTATGTGTTGCTGTATATGTTGTGTATGTGTTGCTGTATACATTGTGTGTGTGTTACTTTACAGATTGTGTGTGTTGCTGTACATATTGTGTGTGTTACTTTACAGAATGTGTGTGTTGCTGTACACATTGTGTGTGTGTTGCTGTATACATTATATATGTGTTGCTGTATAAATTGTGTATGTGTTGCTGAATACATTGTGTATGTGTTGCTGTACACATTGTGTGTGTTGCTGTACACATTGTGTGTGTTGCTGTACAGATTATGTGTGTTGCTGTACATATGTGTGTGTGTGTGTTGCTGTACATATTGTGTGTGTGTGTGTTTGTACACATTGTGTGTGTTGCTGTACACATTGTGTGTGTGTTGCTGTACACATTGTGTGTGTTGCTGTACAGATTATGTGTGTTGCTGTACATATTGTGTGTGTGTGTGTTGCTGTACACATGTGTGTGTGTGTTTGCTGTACATATTGTGTATGTTGCTGTACACATTGTGTGTGTTGCTGTACACATTGTATGTGTTGCTGTACACATTGTGTGTGTTGCTGTACACATTGTGTGTGTGTTGCTGTACATATTGTGTGTGTGTGTTGCTGTACACATTGTGTGTGTGTGTTGCTGTACATATTGTGTGTGTGTTGCTGTACATATTGTGTGTGTTACTTTACATTTTGTGTGTGTGTTGCTGTACATATTGTGTGTGTGTGTTGCTGTACACATTGTGTGTGTTGCTGTACACATTATGTGTGTTGCTGTACATATTGTGTGTGTGTGTTGCTGTACATATTGTATGTGTGTTGCTGTACAGATTGTGTGTGTTGATGTACATATTGTGTGTTGCTGTACATATTGTGTGTGTTGCTGTACATATTGTGTGTGTGTTGCTGTATGTGTTGCTGTACATATTGTGTGTGTGTTGCTGTACACATTGTGTGTGTTGCTTTACACATTGTGTGTGTTGCTGTACATACTGTGTGTGTGTTTGCTACAGATTGTGTGTGTTTTACTGTACAGATTGTGTGTGTGTTACTTTACAGATTGTGTGTGTGTTGCTGTACATATTGTGTGTGTGTTGCTGTACATATTGTGTGTGTGTTGCTGTACAGATTGTGTGTGTGTTACTTTACAGATTGTGTGTGTTGCTGTACAGATTGTGTGTGTGTTTTGCTGTATACGCTGTGTATGGAGCTTTTTTAGCTTATACTGAAAACCGACATTGCTCCACACTAAAATTAGACATTGTGCCCTAAATCCGACACTTCCTCACCACTTAACTCTATGTTAAAATTAGAATTTGGACTCTGAATTTGACACTGCCTCACCACCCAGACAACTCCACGCTAGATTTAGAATGGTGCAGTTGCACCTTGAGACGAAACCTATGCATATGGCAGTTGATACGTTAATCACGTGACCTGACAGTGACGCCTAATGCGCTCAAATTTTCCGCCGACTGTTGGCCCACTTACCTAGTTCCCCAGTTTCTACTATCACAACCATAAGTGAGATAGTGAAGCATGATCTATGTTTTGTTATTCGACCTGGATATCTTATGTCAATATTTATGTATTCAGCATTGCCAGTAGCAGTGTCTGTTAATGTTTGAGTGGACTTTTTACATGCACAAGTGGCCAGATTTTGAAGCTAAAGGGATTTATTCTAGAGTATTCGTTATCTTCTTCCCTTCTCTCTCTCTCTCTCTCTCTCTCTCTCTCTCTATCTCTCTCTCTCTCTCTCTCTCTCTCTCTCTCTCTCTCTCTCTCTCTCTCTCTCTCTCTCCCTCCCTTCCCCCATAGTATTCCTAAGTAAACGCATCATGCTGTACAGATAAAATATAATGACTGTGTGACAGAAGTGTGTTTGGAAGGGCCGAATTTATGGCAGGCCTGCGTTACCCAGCGTATGACACTTTGAAAATACAGTTCTTTCATTCGTTTCTCTGTAAATATAATAAACAAACAGACAGTATGTTGATCGGCACATAGAGAGAAGTAGAAACTTAGAAGGACATACAAAACGGCTCAAGTTTTCCCTCTCAGTCTGTGTGAATTCGTTCCTCTGGTTCTTTCGTCTACATCAGTGGTTCTCAACCTTCCTAATGCCGCAACTCTTTAATACAGTTGCCCTTGATGTGGCAACTCTTTAATACAGTTGCCCTTGATGGGGCAACTCTTTAATACAGTTGCCCTTGATGTGGCAACTCTTTAATACAGTTGCCCTTGATGTGGCAACTCTTTAATACAGTTGCCCTTGATGGGGCAACTCTTTAATACAGTTGCCCTTGATGTGGCAATTCTTTAATACAGTTGCCCTTGATGTGGCAACTCTTTAATACAGTTGCCCTTGATGTGGCAACTCTTTAATACAGTTGCCCTTGATGTGCCAACTCTTTAATACAGTTGCCCTTGATGTGGCAACTCTTTAATACAGTTCCCCTTGATGTGGCAACTCTTTAATACAGTTCCCCTTGATGTAGCAACTCTTTAATACAGTTCCCCTTGATTTGGCAACTCTTTAATACAGTTCCCCTTGATGTGGCAACTCTTTAATACAGTTCCCCTTGATGTGGCAACTCTTTAATACAGTTCCCCTTGATGTGGTAACTCTTTAATACAGTTCCCCTTGATGTGGTAACTCTTTAATACAGTTCCCCTTGATGTGGCAACTCCCAAACATACACTTATTTTTGTTTCCGTTACTACTTCATAACTTCAGTGAATATGGTCTTAGGCGACCCCTGTAAAAGGGTCACTCGACCCAAGAAAGGATCGCGACCAACAGGTTGAGAACCTGTGGTCTACATAAAATCTTTTTTGTTTATGGTCTTCCAGCTGCTCTGCGTCATAGGTTGTGCTTGTCTCATTTGTACATGTCAGAGAAGGTCGGACACAGAGAAAACATTGGGGGGGGGGGGGGGGGGGGGGGGGGGGGGGGGGTTTTACATATTTTATAAGCAAAAAAAGTATCCAGCGGGCCTAATCCTAGTTTAAGACCATAATAATAGTAAAAGTAAAGCAACTGGTACCTCCTCAAGGCTGGATTGACCTGGGAGTCATGCTCATTTTTGTAAAAAAAAAAAAAAAGAGAATAAACTCCGGCAGGACGCGAACTTTCCGATCCGCAGGAGACTCCCAGACACAAGAGTGCTTGACTAAGCATTCGTTTGGTGATGTCATCAACGTCATCATATTTGGTTTAGATTGTTAAAATCTGCTGATGACTTGCTTATGCCTGTCCAAATTCCCTTCTTTGTATTTCTTTCACTGGCAGAATTCCCCGTGTGGGTTTCAGGGGTTCCATTGTCGGGAAAAGAAGAATAGACCCACTGCCTCCCCAGCAAGCATATCGTAAGAGTCGACTAATTTGGGAGGGAAAAGGGGGGGGGGGGGGGCTTCCTTTTAAGTTGGAGCGCATCTGCCTGAGAGGCAAGGAACGAACAAACATTGTGCATACAATTAAGCAATGATCTGTAAAACGGTTGCACACGCAAAACTGAGGTCCTGGAACAAAGCCGAGGTTCAGAAATGGACTAACAACCAGGTCTTTCCGTCGGTGTTTACAGCTGGTGAACGCAAACAAACAACAAACTATCAGCATTTTTACGTAAGTAAGTAATGTGCAAGAATGAGCCGCTTACTTAAGATGCTCTTTCACCTCATCCATCAACCCTCACCCTCGGGTAACCCCGGGATGGCACTGCCACGTACATTATAAATGTACACGCGCCCTTCGAACTTTGACCTATCTACCTATCTGCACTGAGTGCGCTAACGCTTGCGGGTTGATACATTAAAGAGATAGACATGTTTTGCCACGTGTTGTGATGGTTTCGGGCGCACACACGCACACATATGCATGCACGCATGCACACAAGTAGATTGCGCATCGTGCATATGTACTGGACAAGTTGAGAATGTATTATTGCCAACACGGCCTAATTGGCAGGCTGTCAACATATATATTGAAGAATACTCGATCACGCCCTGGCTTCCCCACTTTGCTGCTGCTTAAGTAAGTAGGTGGGGACAGCTGACCTAGTCAATGTTACCAGGCAACATCAAGCGCTCCCTAATATCGTCGTCCTGTAGCAGGTTGTTTGCAGAATGTCGCTCTCATCACAGTTAGCATGACAGAAGTTCGGTCTCTCGCTAGCTGTCCCGCCTGGTGCACTTTCCTACCCAGCGTCGTGCTGGTTGGCACCTGTCCCTCTTTCCTTGTATCATGTCTTCTAATTTTATTCTTTCAAATCTGGCACTTGATATAACCAACATATTTTAGTTTCCGAGACAAGATGTATTACTTTTCCTCTTTATTTCAGTATTTCTTTTCTTCTTTATGTCAGTCTCTTTATGTCAGTCTTTTTCGCTTAAAATCAGCCTTTCTTTTTCTCGTTATGTCAGTATTTATTTTTCTCTTTATAGCAGTATTTATTTATTTCTTTGCAAATGGACCCATGTCGTAAAATGCGACTTATTAGGAGCTTGTTGAAATCGTATGTGTCGACTGAAAGGCGCAGATATTGCAGCCTAGCTGTAAACCACAACACAAGGAGCAAGACCCTCTTTTAAGAGCAAACACGGACGAAGATGAAGAAGAGGAGGAGGAGGAGGAGGAAGGGAAAAACCTACAATTTTTCATCAAATACTCATAGAGCTGTCTCGTGAAACACCTTGTTAATCTCTCCTGCATCTCGGTAATGTTTTCCTGTCATGTCAGTTTGTGCAGTATTGACTGGTGTGTTTCTGCCGAAGTGTTCTACCTTGTTGGTTCTACAGTACGGTAACAATGGCATTCGCTGGTAACGTTAATTAGTCACGATTTAAGAAAACGGCGATTAAACCGTCGACACACGGACACACATACAAGGGGCACACACGACACGCACACAGAAAGAGAGGGGGGGGGGGGAGGGAGGGGGTGTTGTTGTTAGTTTGGTTTTTGGGGGGTGGGTGGGTGTTGACCACGTTGAACCCTGCTAAGAACAGTTTCGGTTATATTTTTGGTCTTGGCTTTTCTGTGCCAAGTTTCGTGACTTAATTTTTGTGTTGCCTTTTTGTCATTAGCTGACGAGAGAGAGAGAGAGAGAGAGAGAGAGAGAGAGAGAGAGAGAGAGAGAGAGAGAGAGAGAGAATTTCCCAATTCGTTGGATTGAGGGTGTAGTCAGCAGCATCAACATCGAGAAAACGTGGTGGGTTGGGGGGGGGGGGGGGGTATTGCCCCTCACCCTTGCTTCTAAACGAATGGATTCTCAATAGCAGATGCTGCTGTTGAGTCCTTACAGGTACTAGATTATGTCCCAAAGAGGTGGGCTTGGCCGTTCTCTTTATCGTCGATTCTAACCACAATCCCCTTGTCCTAAATAAAAAATTAGAACCGATTGTATGTGGTCGAGTCAAGTCTCAACAGAGGATTGTCGATAATAGTACTTCGCTGAGGGAGCGTGAACCGAGACAGCAGTCTTCTTAAGTATACAGTTCAATTACTATGCCACAGCAGCAATTTAGGGTCTTAGGTGCATGATTTTGGCAGGTAGCAGTTTGGAAGTGGGTCACGCCCTTGTCTTGGTTGCAGCAGCAGCCACAGGTCACGTGCCTGATCACCGCCTGCTGAGGGGTGACCCATTTGCACGGCAAACGAAATATTTGTCTTGCCAACAGGTGACCAAGGTTCCACGTACCCGACGGCCTTCAGATGTGTACGTGCAGATGGTTTTTTTTTTTTTTTTTTTTTTGGGGGGGGGGGGGGGGGATACAAGGGAAAACATCTGTAAACCAGCGGCGGCAGCTATATGGGTGCTTAGGCTTCTTTGGCCACCCCCCCCCCCCCACACACACACACATAGCAGAAGTAATTTTGGAGGATGAACTAGGTGGGGAAGAAACCATCTTTAGAGGTTCTTAAAGTATTTGTTTATACATTGTATTGGCTGCTTTATTAATATCCTACCCCAAATAGGGGAAATCCACAAGTCACGGGACAGTCTAATATTTCAGGGGGTGGTAGATAGGCTGCATGTAGTCGTGGGACCTAGGTTATATGCAGTCGTGGGACCTAGGCTGTGCTCTCTCGTGGGATGTAGGTGGGTTGGGATAAGGGCCAGTTCTAGATGTTTTGGGGTCGTTAAAAAGCAGGAAACCGAGTCTTATCACCTTCTAAAATGTTGAATTGTCATGTGATGTCATCTGGGAGTAGGATATTATTAATAAACCTTGTATTGTTTCAAATTCCTTAGAGGGATTTAAGTGGTATAATAGAATCACTAATGTAGAGCTCTGGGAGAGAAATAGACAAGTTTCCTTGGACCAAGCTGTGGAGAAAAGGCGCTGGCGTTGGATAAGACACAGGTTGAGAAAACTTGAGAACAATATAAATAGAATGTCTTTGCACTGGAACCCACTGGGGCATTGAAATAAAGGAAGGACCCCCCTCAAAAAAAAAAAAAAAAAAAACACGTAGAAGGGAACAAGAGAGTGAAGTTAAAAAGATTTGGAGGACATGAGGAGAGTTGCGATAGTGAAAAATATAACGACTTGGCGTGAGTTTGTGGAGGGCCTATGCTCCATTGAGATTAGAAAAGCCTTAGAAGAAGAAGAAAAAAAGAATATTATTTTAAATATTTTTACAATTAATATTATTAGTACAGTATTATTACATTACATCACACTCATACACGACTTAGGCCTCTTTTAATTCTCTCCCCCCAATCCCCAGAGCCTGTATAAGGCTGCCATCCTCCAGTCCTTTCCCAAATGTACCCTATGTGCCCCCATCCCTGCTACACACCAACTTTACTTTCAAAGATGCAAGCACACTTACTTTAGGCTTAGGTGCCTTGAATGCCAAAGCTTTTGATTTAAGAATGAAAAAAATATTCACAAGCAGCCAGCATTACTGTCACCTCATCGGCAACATCATCATCAGTATCGTCACCACTACCATGATCATCTTCAAGAACAAAATAACATATCATTATCACCATAGTAATCATCAGTATCTGCAATGTCTTAGTTGGGAAGATATGTTAAGTAACTCATGAATGTGGACTGTTGCAGGAGCTGAAGGATGATGTCTGTCTGGTGATGGAGGTGAGTTTTGTCTTTGTCAGTTATTCAGCCTGATGTTAGTCACAATCCAAGGCTTTTTAAATTAGCTTTGTTAAGTTGGCTTCTGTTTACAGCAAAAAAAGAGGTGCTAACACTTATCACAAAGTACCTGTCACACCAGCCCTGAAAATGTATCCATGTTCATTGTTGATTTCATGAGTATCTTCGCTGCACATTGTGCCTACCCAAAAGTGCCCTGATCTTCTCCTTAGCATGTTTTTAAATGTGTTATGTGACGACTCCTGTTCTGTACTGACTGATGTAGCAACTGTTAGCTCGTGCATAGTTTGCATACCATGCTGCTGCTGCTGCTTTATCTTTTGTCGTCTCACTGATACCAGGCTGTAGCCCAGTATTGTGGGTTTTCTGTATTTGTGTTGTGCTTTTAGGGCGGCTTGGATGATGAATTTGTAAATTTTTTTTTTTGCAGGTTTCAACTGCACGGTTTATCCGTCTATTTCTTGGTCTCTCATCATCCTCCCGGATGTTCTGCTGTGAGGAAGGTGAGAGGAAGAGCAGTCATGCTGCTGCAGTTGGTATATCTGGACTTCACATTCTGAATTGGAGGGGAAATCATTCTCTTAACTTGAGGTCTTAGCTCTAATAAACAATGATGTCCCAGAAAAGGTGCAGGTGCTGTGTACTGCTGTGTACCACCAGAAAGAAAAAGCCCACTTCTAAAGAACTTTTGGTGTTGGCCTAGTGGGAAACTCCAATGTATGTCTGTTGTCTGCTTTGTCAGTATATTTTTCTCTCTGAGTTCTGGGAACCATTTGGGGGAAAAAGATAGACCCTATCAACCATATCATAAAAGGCAGAATGCATCTACCTCAGAGTAGAAAAGCTAACATTCTGCATAAAAATAAGTAGACTGTAAAACAGATGTGCACTCAGGAATTATAGCTCTGGAATAAAACTAAAGTCCAAAGGAAGTGGACAAACAACCATAACTTTCTGGCGGAGTTTACAGCTGGTGACTGCTAAGAAGAGGAAGAAGATGCTGACTGCCAGTAACACGAGTGAGTAGGGCTGAAAGTGGTACACTTTTTCTTTCTTACATAACATTTATACTGCCTGTTTTTTTTTTTCTTTTCAGTTTTGCAATGGTGGGGACCTGGCAGACTGTTTACATAGTAAGTTTTTGTTGATGATATGTCCAATAATGTTCTGTGAATGTTCTGTGGTTCCATTGACAATGTACTGATGCATCTCCTGGGTCATATTTGCCTTCCAAGTGTAAATATACATTACATAAATAGTAAACACAATATTTTTGAATTATAACCTTGATGGGTTGAACAGAATATTGTTTGGTTAAATTACTGTTACTACTGCTACAGTGTTGACTACGGGTAAAGGAAGAGTTGGACAGTACAGGTGAGAGAACAAATGTGAAACTGGCAGAATAGTACACTAAGGGGGGGGGGGGGGGGGGGGGGGTAATGTATACTTGTACATTCATGTGAAACATTTTTTTTAATAGTAAAAGACCCTTTCCATGTTGGTGTATGCGGCGTCCATAGCATAGGTGTTGTGAGTCCGACTCATAATTCTGACGTACTTCGATCGAAACCCACTGCTGGCTGCAGGGATTTTTATCATGGTATGGGGATCGCAGGTCAGCCCATCCTAAAATGGGTGCCAGGATGTTTGTCCTGGAGAAGTAGAGACGACCGGCGTAATGCTGACCACATAACCCACCTAGTGCCGATTGATCTGTAAAAATATGGGCGCACTTCTCATATACCCGATACGCCTAAAAGATGTGAAAAGGTATCTTTACTTTACTTACTTCATGACAACAGTCTAGCATATTGTTCTCCACCCACATGGACATAACCACCTTTCTTGTTTACAGGAAATGGCACACTCAGTGAAGACACCCTGTGTTCCTACGTCAAGCAGATTGGTGAGTTGTTTGTTCATGTGTGACCCAGTTATTTCCGTTTCACTGTCAGACCTATTCTAGAGAGTTACTGAAATAAATAACAGACAGTTGAAATGTTTTGACCACATTCAAAGACATAAAGGACCTTTTTTCATGCCTCTAGGCGTGTTGGGCGTATAGAGCTAGACCGATGTTTTATAGACCAGTTGGCTTTGGGTGGGTAATGTGGTCAGCATCATGTCGACTGCCTCAACTTTCCAGGACTGCACCTGGTACCCACTAAAGACTGGGTCGACCTGAGAGCCAAGGTCAGGACCTGAACCCACAACCTTCGATCCGCAGGTCAGCATTTAGCGGCTTCACCACGCAGCTCTCATTAAAAGACAACACTTTTTTTTAAAAACCATACTGTAGGGAACATTTGAAGGCAAGAGATCAAGAGGTAGACAACTATACAGTGGGAGGACAACATCAAGAGGTGGACAGACAGCAGTCTGAGAGCGTGTACCAAGCCAAGAGACAGGGTGTTGGAGATTCATTGCAGCCTCATCGCTGATTGATTGTTTGACAGGTCAAGAACACTGTCCATCTTCCCCTCAAGGTTTAGTCAGTAATTAAAGTAAAGGACCTCATTGTTGCTAGTTGCACATTGGTTTTATAATGTTACGACTCATATGTTGACTTCAGATGAGGCCCCTAAAGAAGGCAAGAGGAAGAAAAAGACCCTTTTCAGTGCACTGGTAAATCGAGCATAAAGAGCTAGATCCTTGTTTTCATAAATTTTCTTCATGCTCGCCGGCTGTAAACTCCGGCGAAAAGTCCTGGTTGTTTGTCCACTTTTGGATTGTAGTAATTTTTCTGAACTTGATTTTTTCATGGACATCCATTTTATAAATCTGACTTATTTGTATGCAGGGGGGAGAGAGAATAACCCCTCCCCCCCCCCCCCACCTCCTACAGCATGCATATAGTAAAAAGCTCCTAGTTAGAGGTGTTTCTTCTGAAGTCAGAGTGCATCTACTTGAAAAGCAAGAAACAACAGTTAGCCCACAACTAAGCCAGATCTGTATAACAGATGTTCATGCAAAACTCAAGTTTTCGAACAAGACCAGAGAGCAGCCAGAACCTTCTGCCGGAATTTACAGGCAATGCACAAGAAAAAAAAGTATGCAGATTATTGGTACCCCAGAAGAATGCAGATTTTTGCTTCCTTACCTCCCAAACAGCTGCAGTTCCTCTTCAAAGGAGACATCCACTCTTTCTATGCTGGCCAGACAACCAGTTTGAGAACCTGCTTCTAGGATAACCATGGAAACTTGTAGATAGATGTTGGCCAGCATGTATGGTTCAGTACCACTGCATCCGTTTTTCAAGACCAAGCAGCACTCGATGGATGATGTGGTCCACATCACATCATCATCCACCTTGCCCTACACAAACCCTGATGTGGTCCACATCACAACATCATCCACCTTGCCCTACACAAATCCTGATGTGGTCCACATCACAACATTATCCACCTTGCCCTACACAAACCCTGATGTGGTCCACATCACAACATCATCCACCTTGCCCTACACAAACCCTGATGTGGTCCACACCACATCATCATCCACCTTGCCCTACTTAAACCCTGATGTGGTCCACACCACATCATCATCCACCTTGCCCTACACAAACCCTGATATCTTTTTTAGAAAAAAAAACACCATAGATTTGAATTTAAACCTGCATAGTGGAGGAGGTGAAGAAAAAACAAAAATTAACTTTTTCAGTTCCAGGTGGTGTTACTTTATTTGATTCCTTTCCATACAGTTGTCACTATAAACTAATAAATATTTGAAAGAAAAGTAGATACGATAATAACATTTTGAGGCTTGTATGGTTAAAGTAACAAATGGGAGAAAGGGAGTTAGTATAACACATGGATGGACTACAGTGAGTTAAGAGCCATGTCATACCAGAAATAACCAATAAATGCATAGTGTGTTCATTGGTACTGAAAAAGTTAAGAGTAAGATCATCCAAGAATTTATAGGTGTAGTAACAATGGCATGACTGTCATTACCTGTCAGTGTCTAACATTTTGAAGAAGATTGTGCCCACTTATGTGATCACCAGGTCCTGGATCTGCGGGCTGCCTTCTGTTGATCTCTAGAGGTTGCAGAGGGGGAAGCTCAACATACAGATGCAAGATTAAGCAGTCATGTGCAGGACGTGATGATGCTTTGGGTGGGCACAGGATCAGAGCGTTACGTGCCGGCTCTGTATTTATGGAAGCCTCCTTGATGATGGGGAATGCCCATGATCCACCCCTGCCTTCCTTTGAAGGTCGACCAGTCTACACACAGTTGCCCTGGATGGGTTCTCCAGGGACAACACTTGTAGAGAAAGGGACAAAGAAGACACACCACAGAAACAAGGTTACGTCAAGTCCCTCGAAAACCAACAGGGAAAGCTAAGTGAATCAACAAATGCTCAGTGAAGTCGAATGAGTCGGCTGTAAACAGGCACAGCACAGTAATGTCACTCAGACGAACAAAAAAAAAAAAAGAATTACCCGTCAGTTATTATCTGTATTATCTGCACTTACCCAGTGCCAGACTTGGACATTATCAAAGGCTAATCTATGTTAAAAAACACCTGAAATGAGGTGCCTTAGAAAAGCCGTCAGTTTAACTATCTGATATTATTAAGACAGACTGTAGGAACAACACCATGCAGCTCATTCATTGAGAAATAGAAGATCAAATGGTTTGGTCATTTAGTAAGAATGCATTTAGGACAGCTACCAGCAAAGTCGCTACACAGGAAAAGATCTGAAGTGGAGGGAAGTGGCCGCCATCAGGAGAAGATGGATTGATGACATTAAAGAGCTTCTCCATCAACACGGAATGAAAATAACCATTACTGCCCATCAGGCAGTGGATCACACACTGTTCCTCCCCACAACACCTAATGGCAGAAGTAGAATTTGATGATGATGCTGATGAGTACGGTAACTGTGTGTTGATCTGTCATGAATACTGTTTGATGCTTGCAGCTGAAGCCATGAAAGCCCTGCAGCACAAAGGGATTGTTCACAGAGACCTCAAACCTCAGAACATTCTCCTGTGTTACCAGGGCACCAAGTACCCACACCCTTCAGAGATGCTGCTGAAGATTGGTGAGTTCTGTGTGATAACCTAGTTTGTGTGTGTGCTTGTAGTGGGGAACGGGTGAGTTCTGTGTGGTAACCTAGTTTGTGTGTGTGCTTGTAGTGGGGAACGGGTGAGTTCTGTGTGGTAACCTAGTTTGTGTGTGTGCTTGTAGTGGGGAATGGGTGAGTTCTGTGTGGTAACCTAGTTTGTGTGTGCTCGTAGTGGGGAATGGGTGAGTTCTGTGTGTTAACCTAGTTTGTGTGTGCTCGTAGTGGGGAATGGGTGAGTTCTGTGTGTGTAACCTAGTTTGTGTGTGTGCTTGTAGTGGGGAATGGGTGAGTTCTGTGTGTTAACCTAGTTTGTGTGTGTGCTTGTAGTGGGATGGGTGAACGGGTAACCTAGTTTGTGTGTGTGGGTAACCTAGTGTGTTAACCTAGTTTGTGTGTGTGCTTGTAGTGGGGAATGGGTGAGTTCTGTGTGTTAACCTAGTTTGTGTGTGCTTGTAGTGGGGAATGGGTGAGTTCTGTGTGTTAACCTAGTTTGTGTGTGCTTGTAGTTCTGTGTGGAACCTAGTTTGTGTGGGTAGTGAGTTCTGTGTGTCTTGTAGTGGGTAACCTAGTTTGTGTGTGTGCTTGAAGTGGGGAATGGGTGAGTTCTGTGTGTTAACCTAGTTTGTGTGTGCTTGTAGCGTGGAACGGGGAAGAGAGGAGGTGCTTGTGTGTAGGGTAGGAATGCAAGAGTGTTGCAGTAGAAAAGCTTTTGTCAACTTACAACACAAACACACACGCGCGCAATGGCGCATGCACACACATACTCTATTTTCACACAAACACATATAAACACATGCGCTGTCTTTCTATTACATGCAAACTCACACACACGCTTTCTTTTACACAAATTCGATATCTCTCGATCTCACACATGCACACACACACACACACACACACACAGACACACACACAGACAGACACACACGCACACACCGACACACACAGACTCACACACACAGACACACACACAGATGCACACACACAGACACAGATGCACACACGCGTGCGCGCACACACACACACACGCACATCAGAAAAAATGTATTGTTTTATGTCTTAAAGTTCCTTTTAATGTGGCTAAAATATATCACTTATCTCTGTTTTTCTTCTTCGAGCAGTTCACTGTTAATTCTCAATATTTTCAGAACCTCTGTATTTGATTGTTTCTGTTTGGATGAAATGTGACCTATTCTCCTGTATGTCTACATCTCCAGAGTCGCAGTTTGATTTTTACCTTCCTGATTGTATGTTTATAACTAGTGTTGAATAAATTTTCTGTATGGTAATGTTATTTGTTTGCTAGGTCTCTTTCCTCAATTTGAATTTTCAACATTTTTGTACGAGTATGATTAACCATTTAGCTACTGATATGGTGGTGTCTGGTAAAATCATGTTGATGTTCGATATGGTTATGTTGCTTGATAAAGCCATATTGATGGATAGTAAAGTCATGTTGTTTGGTTAAGTCATGTTGATGGATAGTAAAGTCATGTTGTTTGGTTTAAGTCATGTTGTTTGGTAAAGTCATGTTGATGGATAGTAAAGTCATGTTGTTTGGTTAAGTCATGTTGTTTGGTTTAAGTCATGTTGTTTGGTTTAAGTCATGTTGTTTGGTAAAGTCATGTTGTTTGGTTAAGTCATGTTGTTTGGTAAAGTCATGTTGTTTGGTTAAGTCATGTTGTTTGGTTTAAGTCATGTTGTTTGGTTTAAGTCATGTTGTTTGGTAAAGTCATGTTGATGGATAGTAAAGTCATGTTGTTTGGTTAAGTCATGTTGTTTGGTAAAGTCATGTTGATGATTGATACAGTCATGTTGTTTGGTAAAGTCATGTTGATGATTGATACAGGTATGTTGATGTTTGGTAAAATTGTGTTGATGTTTGATAAACTCATGCTGACATTTTTTTAAAGTCATGCTGGTGTCTTATAATGTCATGTTGCTGTTTGAGGAAGTCATGTTGTTGTTTGATAAAGTCATGTTGTTGTTTGAGGAAGTCATGTTGTTGTTTGATAAAGTCATGTTGTTGGATAAGTCATGTTGACGTTTGGTAAAGTCACATTGATGTTAATATAGTTGTATTGATGCTTGGTAAAGCCATATTGTTGTTTTTGTTGTCTTGTTGATGTTTGGTAAAGTTTTGTCAATGAATGATAAAGTCGTGTTAGTAAATGATAAAGTTGATAAATTATAAAGTCATGTGGTTTGTAAAGTCATGCTGTTGTTTTTAAAGTCATGTTGATGCTTCATAAAGTCATGTTGTTGTTTAATAAAGTCATGCTAATGTTTGGTAAAATCATTTTAATATTTCATAATGTTGTGTTAATGCTTGGTAAAGTTGTGCTGATGTTTGGTAAAGTTGTGTTGATGGTTGGTAAATTTATGTTGTTTGGTAAAGTGGTGTTGATTTAACTGTCTTGGTGCTTGGTAACATCATGTTGATGATTTATAAAGTTGTGTGGACATTCGGTAAAGTCATGTTGCCTGTGTTTCAGCCGACTTTGGGTTCGCCCGCTTCATCAGTGGAGCAGAAATGGCCACCACTTTGTGTGGGTCACCCATGTACATGGTAGGTCCTGTTTGTGTCTTCTTCACATATTGGCTGCTGTAGGTGTCTCTCTCTCAGCTGTTCTTATTAGATGTGGATTTTTTTTCTAATGCCATTGCCTTGTTATTGATGTTATAGCTGATTTACATTTGTTTTTTTTTTATGCCATTGCCTTGTCAACACTGATTTACTCACAAATAAGATGTCATCTGCAATGGGAAAAAGAGTATTAAAGTGCTACATAGATCTTGTGTTATTATCCTTCATGTGAGACATGGAGAGTAAGCAGACAAGCTGAGAAAAACAGTCAATTGTTGTCTAGAACCTGTGTTATTATATGCATGTGAGGCAAGGACAGTAAGCAGTCAGGCTAAAAAAAAAAAGATTTACTTGCAGAGGAGATGTGGTTTTTCAATAAGGATGCAAATAATAGCATGAAAGTGTTAGAAAAACAAATGAGGCAGTCTTCTTTGAAAGAGGCACAAGTTGTAAACTGATTATAATAACTATACATAGACAGTCACTGTTTTTCACCTGTGTTGTGATAAGGAGTGGATTCAAGAACCTGGTAACAACTGGCAAGTTTGATGGACAGAGGGCAAGAGATAGGCAAAGCGATAAATACCTAGATGGCTGGGCCAGATAGATGGGGCGAGCCAAGAACATTGACATGATTCTCATGACCATTTGAGATGGCAAAACATGGCAGCCTATACTTATCAGCACAGCATATGATGATGATTGATTTATATGAATATGTGTACTGTGATGACTTGTGTGCGTGTTGTTGTTATTTCTATATTGTATCCATAATGACATTATGTTGTACCAGGCCCCGGAAGTGATCATGTCTGTGAAGTACAGTGCCAAGGCTGACCTGTGGAGTATTGGTACAATATTGTACCAGTGTCTGACCGGCAGAGCTCCCTTCCAAGCACACAACCCCCAGGAGTTAAAGAAGAAATATGAGAAGAGTCCCGGACTCAAACCCAAGTAAGAAGTTTTATTAACTGAACACACGTATTTTAAATCACACCTTGAGACTTGACTGATCAGTTAATCATAACTACAGGGCCACCCCTCTTGCTGCTCCATTCCTTTGCCAACAGAAACAGCACTGAATGTTCATGACTGCCCCGTGTAAAATAAAAAAATGGATACAGACTGCAGTCTCAGTAAAACCAGTAGTATACACAAGCATAAAGTGCATGATACAGCCATCAGAAGTGCCAAGACGGACAGTCCGACTGTGGAAATACAAATTTATCGTCGATGGAAGCAGAGTTGTAACAGATTAGCAGTTGCACAATTGATTGTGAGATTTGGTTTTTCTTTTTCTTTTGTCATCTCACTGATACCAGGTTGTAACCCAGGGTCGTGGTTTTCTGTGTCTTGTACTTCTCTGGTAGCTTGGGCGATAGATTGGTTCATCTTTTTGCAGGTTTCGGCTACACCATTTATCCATCTCTTTTTTTAGTCTTCCGCTCACTTTTCTCCCAAATGTTCTGCTGTAAAAAGTCTCATATGCAGTTTAGTCTGGCTGCATTCCCACTAGTTGGCAGAACCATTTAATTCTTTGTCTGGCAATATAATCAAAACTTATTCCAACTTTCTCTCTAATGCTGGTATTTGTAAACTTGTCTCTTCTTGTGTTGTTAGTGACCTTATGGGGACAGCACATTTCACATGTAGGTATTTTCTGCTCTAGTACCCTATTCATGCGGCGTCTGTGGCTAAGGCCTTGCCAGTCTGACTCGTAATCCAACGTACTGCGATCGAAACCCACTGCAGGCTGCGTGGATTTTTATCATGGTATGGGACGTCGCAGGTCGACCCAGCCTCAAAAGGGTACCAGGATGGGCTGTCCTGGGAAAGTAAAGACGGCGGCGTAATGCTGACCACATTGGTCTGTAAAAATATGGGTGCTCTTCCCATATGCCCGATGCGCCTAAGAGCGTGTAAAGGGATCTTTACTTTACTTTACTTACCGTATTCATTGTCCATGTTCGGCAATGATAACATAAAGTAGGGATAAAGATACTATTGACCTTTAGCTGTTTTGCTAGAAAGGAGAAATTTGGGTGTCTAAGCAGTGGGGCTAACTGGTAGGTGACAGCATTTGCTTTTTGTACTCTGGCTTCCATCTCTCTATCAAATCTGCCACCCTCTGAAAATATGCTTCCTAGATGTTTGAATTCTCACACTTGTTTGATTGTAGTACAGTTAACATGAACTTTCATGATATTATGTTTCCTGCCTAGTCTCGTTACCTCAGTTTTTGCTGGGTTTATTCTTATATCATCCTGGTGCAAGTTTAATGTAAGGAGTCAGTATAGAGTTGTAAATTCTGTTCTTGGTGGTGTACTAGACATTGATCATCTGCTAAAAAAAAACAAGTTGATTTATTCTGTGCCTGTATTTGCCTCCTGTGTAGTTGTATCCATGTAAGTAGTGAATAGCAATGGTGAGAGGACACATCCCTGTCTTGACACCTAATGAGATGGGGAACCAGACTGTCATTCCTTCTGTTGTTCTTACTGTGCACTGACTATCTTGGTAAAGAGCTAAAATATTATCCAGCAGTTGATCTTAAATACCATAATCTTCTAGAATTTTCCATAGAGTTGATTAAAACTTCTAAGACTTCCTGGGTAGTTTCCAGGACCCAATTGTTGGGGAAACAAGAATAGACCACTGCTCCTAACAAGCATGTCATGAAAGTAATTGCTGATTTGCTGAAATCAATGGCCAAAGGGGGCTGCGTTAGTGCAGTCGATAGGAGACTTGCTTTCAAATCCATCTGTGACTCCCTGCAGCCCACGGCCGGTGTTCAAAATCGAGTTGTTCCCAGGGTTCACCCAGCTTCTAGGAAATGGGTATCAGAGTTAACACTCTGGGGTAAATGGAGAAACGTCCCTGTAGCTACGGAGTTTCATGCAGATGGTAACACAGGGGGCATTGTCTTATCAGCTGTCTGTACTGGTGGCAGAGCACTTCTGGTTTATAACCGTGTACAATTATGCTGGCTCACATCTCCCGACTTTACCTTTTACCTTTAGATCTGTCCAAAAGATGCAGATACCACAGCCTATCTGTAAACCACACCTCAGTGGTCCTGAACTCCCATGCTCTAATTGTGAATCACAAGCGCGTCTTGCTATTCATACTCACCATCACCAGGGGCTGTGGTTTCTCTGCCTTCTTAAAGCACATTAACACACTAGCATCTGGAAACACGGAGAGGTGCCAAAAAAACACAGATGACATATGATTGCAGTGTTATCAGTGAACCCCCAACAAATGCAACCCTATCCCTCAGAATCCACATGGGCGAAAAAATATAACAAGTCAGCATTAGAGAAATGTGAATGTTGTCTGTGTTCATCGGCTGTAAACCCCGGCAGACCTGAGTTTTGTGTGTGCACCAGTTATAGAGATCTTGTTTATTTGTGTGTGGGCTGCTGGTTCCTTGCCTCTCAGGCAGATGCTCTCCAACTTTAAAGAAATCCCCCAATTAGTCGACTCTTACGACATGCTTGTTGGGGAGGCAGTGGGTCTGTTGGAACTATTGGAACCCGCACGGGGAAGAAATGTGAATGATTCTAATGTTGATGTATAGGAGCAGGGTTGGAGAGGTTCTGACTTCATGTTGACATGTTTTACAGTATACCTGCCAGCACCTCGCCGGAGTTGCGCGACTTGCTGCTACGCATGCTGAAGAGAGATGCAGAGGAGAGAATTTCTTTTGGTGAGTGACTGTTTGTCTTTGGCTGAGTGACTGGCTGTCTTTGAGTGAGTGACTGACTGTCTTTGAGTGAGTGACTGGCTGTCTTTGAGTGAGTGACTGACTGTCTTTGGGTGAGTGACTGACTGTCTTTGGTTGAGTGATTGGCTGTCTTTGGGTGAGTGAGTGACTGTTTTTAGGTGAGTGACTTATTTTCTTTAGGTAAATCATTATTAGTGTGAGTGACTTATTGTCTGGGTGAATGACTGCCGTTGATGTGTGAGTGTCTTTAGATAAGCGATTATCTTTTTATGAATGGCTGTCTGTGTAAATAAATAATTATTTGTCTAGTTTTGGATGAGGGACTTGTATTATTCAATCTTGACAGGACATGAAAGTTTGTGACGGCGCAAGATTTTTCCTCATTTATTGATTGTTTATTTACAGATGAGTTTTTCACACATTCTTTGTTCATTTACAGAGAGTTTTTCACACATTCTTTGTTCATTTACACATGAGTTTTGCACACATTCTTTGTTCATTCACAGATGAGTTTTTTTTTACACATTCTTTGTTCATTTACAGATGAGTTTTTTTAAACACATTCTTTGTTCATTTACAGATGAGTTTTTCACACATCCGTTCCTGCTGATGTCTAGTCCAATGAAAGGTAGGCTTCTTTTGTTACACAGTTGTAGATGTGTATATAATATAGTCTCTCTCTTTGTCTGTTTGTTTGTTTTAGTCTCTCTCTGTATATGTTTGTCTGCTTTGGTGTCTTTTTCTGTCTCTGTTTTTCTCTGTATTAAAAAAAAAACAATGGTCTGTAAATGTTTGTCTGCTTTTGAACTTTTGTCTGTCTTAGCCTTACTCTGTGTATGAGCCTGTCTGGCTTAGTCTCTGTTTCTAATCAGTCTATTTTAATCTAGCTATTGTTATTCAGCTATCTTTGTGCTTTAATCTTTCTGTGTGTCTGTCTGTCTGTCTTAATTTCTATCTCTCTGTCTGTCTTGCTTTTTCTATGCGTTTTGTTTGTGTGTGTGTGTTGTTTGCTTTAGTGTCTTTGTCTTTCTCAGCCTATCTCTTTATCTGTTAGTCAGTCTATCTCAGCCTCTGTGTATCTATCTATCTTAGTCCATCTCATTATCTCTCAGTGTGTCTGTCTTGGCCTTTCACTGTATGCACCCTAGTCTCTCTGTTTATCTGTCTTAGACTCTCTGTATCTGCAGAAGTGGAGGAAACACATTTAACTCTGGCATTTATCTCATATACAACATATTTAACTATTGTAACAAATGATGTTATCTGTGTGTTATTTTTATATTTGATGTAATCTGATGTAGTTATCTAGAAGTTTTAGACTACAGTAGGTGCCAAAAGTTTGAAACCACCTAGAAAATAGATATTTCCACACAGTTATGAAGTAGTGATACTCCTAACAGGGTGGACAAATCAGTTTACTTCAAATTAACAAGTGTGGCAAAAGTGGATACCTTGCAACAGCACACCAACATTACAGGGACTCGCATGAATATACTTTCTGGAATATGCAGGAGTACGGTTAGTTGTGTATCCTTTACAGGACATTGCAGAACCAACCCCAACAGCCCCTGGCTGTTGTGTGGTTTTTCTAGGCATATTTACGTCCAGTAGTTTGCCATTGCTTTCTGGATGGTCGGCTTTCTTGATACCACTATCAAAACCAACGCAAGGCCCATGGCCCGCAGCTGGGATCGGACCCGGCATCCCAGCATTACGAAGCGTTCGCATCGAATTAGCCACAGAGCCGACGCAGGAGTACGAGGGAATGAAAAATTTGATTATTTGGCTATAAAAACGATAGCTATAGGACCGCTGGTACTGGACAAAGGAAACGTTCTTAAGGCCATGTATGAATGCATACTGGTAGAAGACACGATGTTAGATAAAATAGCTTGTAAGAATATGTGAAAATGTTATTAGGAGTGGATACAGCAATGAGGAACACATGAGAGGAATAAAACAACGTTTGTGTAGTCAATGATATATGAGTGTTCTTATGTGACTGACATACTGTCTTGATGTTTATCTCACCACCAGTAATGTCCCCGCCAGTGAGTGTACCAAAGCGGAGATCCAGCTCTTCTCCAGAAAGCTCATCTCTTGGAAGATCACCTGGCACATCATCTCCTTCTTACAGCAAGAAGTCACCAACTCCATCACCTAAAGTCAGTACTACATGTAATTGCTGTTGTTATTTGTAATAAAAAAAAAAAATAATATTCCATGTTGTGCAGACAAAAAGAGTGTGTGGTAAATTTTAAATTGCTGTGGTAGCCACTGAATGTGTTGAATTTCCGGTTAATGGGGTGTACTTTGTATCTTGAGAAAACAGTTGTGAGTTGTGCGTTTCATTGGAAAGGGTACAGTTGTCATGCTTTATCATGTGTTGACTTAACTCTGTGGTAATGCACCTGATGAGATGCAGCAAAATATGCCTGGCAGTAAATTGCGCAATGTATTGCTTTTGTCCACATTATTAAAATACACCATGGGACAATTTTGTATGTGGTTTGTGTCAGCACCTGTAGCTTTGGAATTGCGAGCATACTTTGTAATTCCGAGGTAGCCAGTTCGATTCCAGCTGCAGGCAGGGATTAGAACAGTGGTATTGAGAATTGACGGTTCAGTAAACAATGCTGGACCACTGAACTTAAAAATGCATAGTAAAACCAAAACAGCCAACAAATACTGTAAATGGGGGTCTTCATGGCGAAGTGGTTAAGCCGTTAGCCTTACGCTTGAAGGTCGTGGGTTCATTTCACAGCGCCGCCATTCAGTTCATGAGTGCAATTTTTTGGGAGCGGCATGGGGACTAATCATTTTGCGAAGAGACATTGAGCTGTATAGGGCAAAATCTGAAGCAATAAAGTCGAACCTCTCGCCTTTACCTTTTACTGTAAAGGATACAAAACTAACTTTTTGTATATAGTGTGTCAATAGAAGATTGAACCCAGTCTGTGAGTAGGCCAGGCACACACACAAATTGGGGTGCAAGATCTTGACCAGTGTGGCTTCCTGCAGCCTTGGCCACCCATATAAACTAATAAGCAAGTTGCTTGCTGTTTCAGCTGAAGGAGACTAAAGAAGAGGACATGATGACAACCCTGACAGAGACTGCAGGATTTACAAAAGTGGATAGTGAGGATCTGAGGACCAGATCAGGTCGATCGACACCAGATGTGAGTGCCCGCTTCTCTTCTTCTTCTTCTTGTCTTCCTCGTCTTCTCACAGAGTGGCTGTCTTTATTGTTGAACAGTTGATACTAGTGCTTGGTAGTGGATATAGCAAGGAAATGGAACAGGAGATACAGATGGTGACACAGTGGTTCTTTTTCTTCTGCCTTCTATCCCCCGACCAACTCACGCCAAGTCATTCTGTCCTTCGCTATTAGTGCAGCTTAACCTTTGCCCCGGTCTTTAGGATTTCACTCTCCAGCCCCCTTCTTTTAGCGTCTTTTAGCCCGCCTGTTTTTCATTAGAGGGCACAAGGAAGAAAGCCCATTAGACAGATTAGGCCTTTCTCAAGAGATTTGAAGACTTTTTCACACTAAACAAGAATATTCTCTGGTCAGAGTCAATCTTAACATTGTTGTGTGTCTTGCTGAATGAAATAGGCATTCATGTTCTTATGCACTTCCTGGTCCTTCAAAAGCGCACAAGGAATACCGTGTTGTGGATTACAGCTTAACATCCACAAAATCCGCATTTCAACAAATCCCTAATTTCGCGTGTGGGTTCCGGGGCCCCATTGTTTTGGGGAGGGGTAAAAGGAACTGTAACAAGCATGCCCTAAGAGTCTACTAATCAGGGCTTTTTTTTTTAAATCTGCGTGAGAGGCAAGGAACCAGTAGTCTGCATACATAAAAGCCAGATCTGTAAAACAGACGTGCATGAAAAGCTCCCAGCTATAGAACAAGGCTAAAGACCAGAAGGTGAATTAACAAGAAAAATTTCCTGTGATCAAGAAAAACAGCCTGTGATCATGAAAAAGAAAAGTAACCGCAACCTTAATATGTTGCCTTTTGTGAAATGCTTGTTTAAGGAGCGTTGGGTCTATTCTTTTTTTCTTTTCTCCCAGAATGGAGCCAGAACCTACACTGGAAGCTGTGTATCAAGTCTAGTTATGATATTGTTTTATAGCACCAACATAAACTTCTTCTTATAGTCCATCCATGTGGCATTGTTTTTTTTATAGTCCATCCATGTGGTATTGTTCTCCTTATAGTCCATCCATGTGGCATTGTTTTTTTTATAGTCCATCCATGTGGCATTGTTTTTTTTATAGTCCATTCATGTGGCATTGTTTTTTTTATAGTCCATCCATGTGGCATTGTTTTTTTTTATAGTCCATCCATGTGGCATTGTTTTTTTTATAGTCCATCCATGTGGCATTGTTCTTCTTATAGTCCATTCATGTGGCATTGTTCTTCTTGTAGTCCATCCATGTGGCATTGTTCTTCTTGTAGTCCATCCATGTGGCATTGTTCTTTTTATAGTACATTCATGTGGCATTGTTCTCCTTATAGTCCATCCATGTGGCATTGTTCTTCTTATAGTCCATCCATGTGGCATTGTTCTTTTTGTAGTCCATCCATGTGGCATTGTTCTTTTTGTAGTCCATCCATGTGGCATTGTTCTTTTTGTAGTCCATCCATGTGGCATTGTTCTTTTTGTAGTCCATCCATGTGGCATTGTTCTTCTTGTAGTCCATCCATGTGGCATTGTTCTTCTTGTAGTCCATCCATGTGGCGTTGTTCTTTTTATAGCATCCATGTGGCATTGTTCTTCTTATAGTCCATCTATGTGGCATTGTTCTCCTTATAGTCCATCCTTGTGGCATTGTTCTTCTTGTAGTCCATCCATGTGGCATTGTTCTTCTTGTAGTCCATCCATGTGGCGTTGTTCTTTTTATAGCATCCATGTGGCATTGTTCTTCTTATAGTCCATCTATGTGGCATTGTTCTTTTTATAGTCCATCCATGTGGCATTGTTCTTCTTGTAGTCCATCCATGTGGCTTTGTTCTTCTTGTAGTCCATCCATGTGGCATTGTTCTTTTTATAGTTTATCCATGTGGCATTGTTCTTCTTGTAGTCCATCCATGTGGCATTGTTCTTCTTGTAGTCCATCCATGTGGCATTGTTCTTCTTGTAGTCCATCCATGTGACATTGTTCTTTTTATAGTCCATCCATGTGGCATTGTTCTTCTTATAGTCCATCCATGTGGCATTGTTCTTCTTATAGTCCATCCATGTGGCATTGTTCTTTTTGTAGTCCATCCATGTGGCATTGTTCTTCTTGTAGTCCATCCATGTGGCATTGTTCTTCTTGTAGTCCATCCATGTGGCGTTGTTCTTCTTGTAGTCCATCCATGTGGCATTGTTCTTTTTATAGTCCATCCATGTGGCATTGTTCTTCTTGTAGTCCATCCATGTGGCATTGTTCTTCTTGTAGTCCATCCTTGTGGCATGTTCTTCATCCATCCATGTGGCATTGTTCTTTTATAGTCATCCATGTGGCATTGTCCATCCATCCATGTGGCATTGTTCTTCTTGTAGTCCATCCATGTGGCATTGTTCTTCTTGTAGTCCATCCATGTGGCATTGTTCTTCTTGTAGTCCATCCATGTGGCATTGTTCTTCTTGTAGTCCATCCTTGTGGCATTGTTCTTCTTGTAGTCCATCCATGTGGCATTGTTCTTCTTGTAGTCCATCCATGTGGCATTGTTCTTCTTGTAGTCCATCCATGTGGCATTGTTCTTCTTGTAGTCCATCCATGTGGCATTGTTTCTTGTAGTCCCATATGTCCATTGTTCTTTTTATAGTCCATCCATGTTCATTGTTTCTTTTAGTCCATCCATGTGGCATTGTTCTTCTTGTAGTCCATCCATGTGGCATTGTTCTTCTTGTAGTCCATCCATGTGGCATTGTTCTTTTTATAGTCCATCCATGTGGCATTGTTCTTTTTATAGTCCATCCATGTGGCATTGTTCTTCTTGTAGTCCATCCATGTGGCATTGTTCTTCTTGTAGTCCATCCATGTGGCATTGTTCTTTTTATAGTCTATCCATGTGGCGTTGTTCTTCTTGTAGTCCATCCATGTGGCATTGTTCTTCTTGTAGTCCATCCATGTGGCGTTGTTCTTTTTATAGCATCCATGTGGCATTGTTCTTCTTATAGTCCATCCATGTGGCATTGTTCTTCTTGTAGTCCATCCATGTGGCATTGTTCTTCTTGTAGTCCATCCATGTGGCATTGTTCTTCTTGTAGTCCATCCATGTGGCATTTGTTCTTCTTATAGTCTATCCATGTGGCATTGTTCTTCTTGTAGTCCATCCATGTGGCATTGTTCTTCTTGTAGTCCATCCATGTGGCATTGTTCTTCTTGTAGTCCATCCATGTGGCATTGTTCTTCTTGTAGTACATCCATGTGGCATTGTTCTTTTTATAGTACATCCATGTGGCATTGTGGCATCCATGTTGCATTCTTCTTGTGTAGTCCATCCATGTGGCATTGTTCTTCTTGTAGTCCATCCATGTGGCATTGTTCTTTTTATAGTACATCCATGTGGCATTGTTCTTCTTATAGTCCATCCATGTGGCATTGTTCTTCTTATAGTCCATCCATGTGGCATTGTTCTTCTTGTAGTCCATCCATGTGGCATTGTTCTTCTTATAGTCCATCCATGTGGCATTGTTCTTCTTGTAGTCCATCCATGTGGCATTGTTCTTCTTGTAGTCCATCCTTGTGGCATCCATCCATGTGGCATTGTTCTTCTTGTAGTCCATCCATGTGGCATTGTTCTTTTTATAGTCCATCCATGTGGCATTGTTCTTCTTGTAGTCCATCCATGTGGCATTGTTCTCCTTATAGTCCATTCATGTGGCGTTGGTAGTCATGTGTATCCACAACCATCTGTATAGTGTACTTCCAGTCAGTTCTGACACAGATGGTTATTCAAACCATGATGTACTCCAGTTTTTTCCTTCTAATGACCTGACCAAAGAATTGAGATTGTCTATCCAATTTCATTTGATTTGCCTTGGCTTCATCTACATCTGATGTTCCTAGTCATTACGATGTTCTCCAACAGATCAAGCAGCTTTACACTGGAGACAACAACAGTTACAGTAACAGATCAGTTTACCTGTTTAGATAGCAGTCTGATTGCCAAGGAAACGAAGAAAGAAATGATGATGAACACTGCCAAGGCAACAAACAGCAGCTTTTAAAAGACTGAAATCAAATTTTTTAGTTCTAAAATCAAGTTATGTTTGTTAATTCTAAATTTGTTTCAATGCTGACCTGCGAGTGAAGGTTTGAGATACACATGGTACCAAAGTCAAATGCATTAGAAGTCCCTAACCTAATAATGGCTACGCAAACAGAGCACAAACTTTGTAGCTCCATGGATTTCCCTATAATTGCCTTTGTGAACCAAATCACATAGTCTGAATTGAGCCCACAACTTCCAGAGCATGAGGCCAACAGCTTGACAGCTTCATCACAAAGACCTATCCTTAATGCATCATATTAAGTTGCAGGCATTTCCTGGTTCCTGACCTGATCTCATTTCTATACATAGATGTCTCTTGTTGCACCTATTTTACAGGACTTTGTGATGGTGCCGGAAGCCCTGTGTCTAGAGTCAGGTCAGTTTGCATTGTTTGCCATTGTTTTATTTTCATGTTCATCATCATTGTTCTACTGGCATGTTCATCATCATTGTTCTACTGGCATGTTCATCATCATTGTTCTACTGGCATGTTCATCATCATTGTTTTACTGTCATGTTTATCATCATTGTTCTACTGGCATGTTCATCATCATTGTTCTACTGGCATGTTCATCATCATTGTTCTACTGGCATGTTCATCATCATTGTTCTACTGGCATGTTCATCATCATTGTTTTACTGGTATATTCATCTTTATTGTTTTACTGGCATATTCATCATCATTGTTTTACTGGCATATTCATCATCATTGTTTTACTGGCATATTCATCATCATTGTTTTACTGGCATATTCATCATAATTTATTTACTGTCATGCTTATCATCATTGTTCTACTGTCATATTCGTCGTCATTGTTCTAGTGGCATGCTCATCATCATCGTTTACTGTTATGTTCGTCATCGTTCTACTGATATTCATCATCATTGTTCTACTGTCATGTTTATCATCATTGTTTTACTATAACATTCATCCTCTTTGTTTTACTATCACGTTCATCATTATTTACTGTCATCTTCATCATCATTGTTCTACTGTCATGTCTTCATCATTGTTGTACCATCATGTTCATCATCATTGTTCCAATGTCATCTTCATGACTGTTCTAATATCATTTTTGTCACTGTTCTAATGCTATCTTCGTCACTGTTCTAATGTCATCTTCGTCATTGTTCTAATGTAATCTTCGTTCACTGTTCTAATATCATCTTCACCATTGTTGTAATGCCATCTTCATTTTTCTAATGTGTTCACCAATGTTAAATGGGCTATGTCTAGAGTACAGCAGTGATAATTTGCATTGGACTGAATGAGATACTGGCCCCAAAAAAAAAAAAAAGATGTTGAGTTTGATTTGTTGTTGTCATAGTATTCATTGTGTACAGACATATAACTTGTGTTCATCTCTGCCCAGATGGAGAAGAGAGTGTCTGTATAAGGAAGGCCCCACTGGCAGAGGAAGAGATGGCGTCATTTAGGTTAGTCTGAATGTAATTTGAAAATCTCTGTCAGCTTTTCTAATCTTTTTAATAAATTTTTTTCTTTTAAACTTTTGGGCTAGAACAAATAAGGGGTTGTGTTATACACAAAAAAATACAGTTTGATCTCATTCTGTTCGGGTCTCTGGTATTAGAATGGTCAATTATTTTGCTACCTTGGGTATTCATTGCCTTATTAATGGGAGTTAATATTGTAGTGAAATGGTTTGGCCATCTGGTCAGAATGAACCCAGCGTCACCGGTTGCAAGAGCATACAACTTAAGAATGGAAACATCAGGAGCCAGAGAAAGGCCAAGAAAATTATGGATAGATGGAGTTAACAGCTCGCTGAAACTCAGCAATATCACCACGCAGCAAGCTCACGAGCATACAGTAACCAGGAAACTGATCATTAGCCGTGTCTGCGATGCCCAACAGCATTAAGCAGAGAAAGACAATAGAGAGATTGAATATTGTAGCATCTGAAGTGTCATTAACTTTTTTCACCCCGTAAGATTCTAAAAAATTATGTTTGTATCAAATTTTATTTGTAAAATGTGCAAGCTTATAATTCTATGAAACTCTACCCTAACCAATTAGAAAAAGTGGAGGAGAAAAAGAAGCAGAAGAAACGGTCAGTTTTTATAAAAATCCAGGGGGTTGAACTGCGAGACAATTGAGGAAAAAATAGAGAGGAGAGAGAAAGATATATTTTTTAACTCACTACCTGTTTCTGATAGCGTAATACAAATATAGTCAACTGTCAAATATAGACTCACGTGAGTTAAAAGTGCTATCCTCAAATGGGTTCTGGTGCCCCATTTGTTTAGGGGCTGGAGGAACAGGAATACACCCACTGGCCCCTAACAAGCATATTGTAGAATGATTAATTACAGATTTTTCCTCTGAAGTCGGAGCAATCTGCCTGAGTAGTGAGAAATCATCAGTCTGCATACAAGTAGGCCAGATTGGTTGATGCAAATTCTGGAACAAGACAGAAGTCCAGAGTTGGACGCAAACAACGAGAACTTTCCCCCAGAGTTTACAGCTGGTGAACGCCAAGAAGAGGAGGTGGAGGCGAGTTTTAAGTTTTTTTTTTTTTTTTTAAATCTTGTGGGTCGAACCACTAGACCATTGAGGAGACAGGCAGTTGAAATTCAGTAGAAATGGAATACAGGTATGACATCAATGGGGGGAGGTTTGGAGAGAAGAAGGGGGAAGACAAAATAGAGAGGGGAGAGAGATGTATTTTAACTGCATACCTGTTTGTGATGGCATCAGACAAATACACCTCCTCCTCAGTGTATGACCTATGCGACTTATGACTATGCACACTTACAACCACCCCAAAGGTCAACAAATTCCTAAAACTGTATTTTTCACATTATATACAAAAGTAATACATACATAAACTAAATTTGTGTGTTTTTTGCAAAAAATTTTATGACCCATTTGAATGAAAATAGTGTTAAAAAATATAAATTTGACTTAAAACCTATTGGACTGGAACGTAACTTAATCATAAATCGATAAGACTCTCTAGTAAATTGAGGTAAGTAGACTTATGTGAGTGGAAGCGGTAAAACTAGATCATCTCTTGTTTCAGTGTATCAATACAGAGGTCTCCTAAGCCGAACAGAATCCAGTTCAACAATGCTGTGACTTTCTCCAAGGGCAAGGAGAATGACCCAGCTGGAGGAAGCCCTAGCCGACCTGTCACTCTCTCCATGGCGACAGCACACTGTCAGTCAGATCCTATCTCTGTCCCATGTGACCTGAAGAGTAAGGCAGGGGAAGTCACTCTGAGGGTCAAACAAAAAGTCAAGTCTCCGGATGTTAAAATGGTTAGTTACAAGTTTGTAGTTAATTGCCTCTACCATACAGCTGATCACACGTTCATTAGTTAGTCTGAACGGCGCACATTTCAGACTCCTCTTTTTTTTTCACAAACCATCATCGTGCAACAGTTTCTTCACACAACATTGTTATTGTCACAGCCTGCCTGAAGAAACTGCCCATCACCAGCCCTCCTGTCTCATGCACTTTTCTGCCCCAAAGTGTGTCTCTTATATCAAATGCCCATCTTTATGCTGGTCGTTCCCTGCCCCTCTTGCCTAGTGCCATGCTTTCCACTACAGTTCTTTTCAATCCACCATGACACTTGATATGGTCATAGTTTTTCAGAATTCAAGACGAGACAAGATGTTGTTTTCCTTGAAGTTCAGATCTTCTAACCTGTCAGTTTTATTTTTTGCTTAACTTCTTCTTGGTCCATGGTATTAACAATCTTTTGTGTAGCATTTCGTCTCTGAAGTCCCTATCCCTAAATGGTCACCTCCTATGAAATTCTTGTCAGAGGGGGGTTCCCCCCTCACCCGAAATTGGGCCATAGAACCCATACAAGGGAACCAAGCATGTACAGGGTGGCTAATTAAGGATTTGCTGAAATCATATGTATTTGCCCAGAAGACACAGTATCATAGTTAAGCTGTAAAAACTACTACTATTGCTTTTTTTAAAAGGGTGAACAAAGATGGAGAAGAAGTACCTTAAGATGTATATACATAGTTGAGGTGGCCAGAAGAAAGAACGGAATCAAGCACAATCTGTCTCTCTCAGTCCTTGCTTTGGCATTTATACCTTTCCTAAGTAACGCTCACCTTGGCCGTTTGTCCTAATTCTTCATGCTGACTCTAGAGTTCAACATCTCTTTAATATAAGCAGATTAGTCCCTGTGCCTCATCCGGGTTGCTGTCCTTAGATAACCTGTTTGTTTCCTGCTTCCTGCTCCTGTCTCCAAATTTCCATTGTTCCTTGTAAGCCTTTTTAGGTCAGTACACTCGTAATTTCTCTAGGCTTGGCCACCCTCTCTTAATGTTGTGGTTTTTCCAGAGCTTCGTACGTGTATGCTGCTCTAGCAGTTTCAGTTTCTGGTGTTCTTCCATAGCTTGATTAGTCCTCAACTATCGTTCTTAGTTTAATTGTCCCTTAGAGGCCACCCTACCAGCATCTTTGTCTGTCTTTTTAGGCCAATGCTGTGTGTGCTTTTAACCTTTGTTTCTTCCTTCCGCAATTTATGGGTATATTAGCCTACAAAGGTCCCATTCTCCTAGCTTTATCTCGCAGCTAGGTCTTTGTTTGTCGACTCTTGAGTCAATGCCACCAGGGTTGTTGTATTATACTGTTATATTATACTATGCGACCTTCTTATTCTCAAGTGACTCTATACCTCCTTATTGCTCTGTTGTTTCTTTCCTTCTGTTTTCTTCTTGTAATATTCATGACTGTAATCAGTACTGTCACATTAGGAAAAGGTAAGAATATTGTTAACAGTTTAATGGAGCAGCTACTTTAAAAAAGATGAACAAATCCATCACCCAAGCCATCCGAGAAGCGCAGGACAAATACAGAAAATTTTGACACTGGGCTACAACCTGGTATCTGAAAGACGATGTAAAAAAGAAGCTACTCAAAGCAATTTTAGTAGAACAGCTTTCAGGGGAGTGGCGAGATGGGCATACAGTCAGACTAATACTGGTACCTTTGAATTGGAGCTCTGATCAGGACAGAGGACTTATGGGAATGTCTCAAGTGCTGTGCTGTCTGACTCATAACTCATTTTAGAACAGATGTGTGATGAATGTATCATTGCGATTTTGACCACAGGAGAGTGATAGCCAGGAGCTGGCAGTTGTCAAGCGAGGCTCAGAGACCAAGCTGTCAGGGGTTGACATGGTTGACGCTGTGCTCAGACGCAGCTCCGAGACCAGGTTGTCAGGGGTTGACATCGTGGATGCAGGCTCGTTTTCACCTCCAGCAGGTTTGGTTCACATTTGATGTTCGCTAAATTGTTAACCTGTTGTTACTTTTTGGTCAGGATGCTGGCGTTGGATAGGAGAAAAACTGAAAACAATATAACTAGAGTGTCTTTACTCAGGAACCCATAGTGGCTTAGAAATTAAGGCAGACCGAAAACGAGACACATAGTGAAGGGAATTCGAGAGTGACGTTAAAATTGTGAGTACATTGTGATGCATGCGATAACAAAGTATTGGATGATGAGTTGAGAGTCTATGCCCCATTTTGGAGGCAAACAAAAATGACTTGTTAGTTGGTTGTTTGTTGTCTAGAACAAGCATTTCAAACATGTCATGCAGCCCTTCCCAAGCAGTAATTTTTGTTAAATGACTTCGGTTAATAGTCGCATGTGGCCTTCATGACAACACAAGTGTGACCATTTGGCCATCTAAGGACCCTCAGTTTGACATGCCTAGTCTGTATAGAATATTATTATCATTTGTGTGTATGTGTGCGTGCGTGCGTGTGTGTGTTTGTGTATGTATGATTATTTTTGCATGCTTCTTTGTGTGCATGCATGAGCATGTATTGTACAGATACAAAGTCAACTCATTATTACTTGTGTGAGAACTCATGTGTAACCTTCAATTCTGTATCCACTCACTTTATTTTCTGTCTTTAAAGCAGTTGTCTGTGCTTTAGTTTAAAGCTGTGTTTGACTAAATATATGAGTGGTTTGTAACACGATTGCTTGAA
Source organism: Candidula unifasciata (assembly GCA_905116865.2). NCBI lineage: Eukaryota > Metazoa > Mollusca > Gastropoda > Stylommatophora > Geomitridae > Candidula > Candidula unifasciata. The sequence continues at coordinate 73,671 of CAJHNH020000901.1, forward strand.
ATCTGCAGTTCAGTTCTGTGTGGGCACACCACCAAGTGGACCGTCATGGAGGAGGTCAAATGTGGTGACCCCACCTCCGTACTCTTCAGTGTTGCCTGGTTCCCCACATCGCAAGTCCTGTAAGTGTTGGTGGTTTAGATAATACTAGATAACAGCTCTGTCAACATTGTATCTGTATTATACCCTGTTTTGAGACTGGACATTATAGCACACCTGGCATTCCCATAGGTCCTCTGTCTCCCTGTAGCAATTATCTTAAGGTGTAGATGCTGACTGTTCCCGTAGCACACTGATTATACATACGTCCTTGGATGATACCCACACCCCCATTATATCTGTTACAGCACATCTCCATTACAACGCTAACTTTGTTATAGCCACATCTTTATTATCCCACACTACCCTAACACATCTTCCTACCCACATTGCTATGACACCACATCTCTGTTACACCTAAATCTGCATTACACCCCTATCTTCATACACCCACATCTCATTTACACCACACTTCCATTACACCCTTATCTCCATTACACCTTCATCTCCATTACACCTTCATCTCCATTACACCCATATCCTTATTGCACCTCAACTCCATTACACCACATTTCATCACACTGCATCCGCATTACTCCACATCTCCACTACACTTCATTGCTATTAAACTATGTCTCATTTACATCATCATAACATAACACCACGTTACATCCGCATTACTCCACATCTCCACTACACTACATTGCTATTAAACTATGTCTCATTTACATCATCATAACATAACACCATGTTACATCCGCATTACTCCACATCTCCACTACACTTCATTGCTATTAAACTATGTCTCATTTACATCATCATAACATAACACCATGTTACATCCCCATTACTCCACATCTCCACTACACTACATTGCTATTAAACTATGTCTCATTTACATCATCATAACATAACACCACGTTACATCCGCATTACTCCACATCTCCACTACACTTCATTGCTATTAAACTATGTCTCATTTACATCATCATAACATAACACCACGTTACATCCGCATTACTCCACATCCCCACTACACTTCATTGCTATTAAACTATGTCTCATTTACATCATCATAACACCACGTTACATCCGCATTACTCCACATCTCCACTACACTTCATTGCTATTAAACTATGTCTCATTTACATCATCATAACATAACACCATGTTACATCCGCATTACTCCACATCTCCACTACACTACATTGCTATTAAACTATGTCTCATTTACATCATCATAACATAACACCACATTACATCCCCATAACTACACATTAGATCACAATAACACCATATTACATCACAAACACCATAGTACATCACAATAACGCCTTCATAACAAATCACTACATCCTTAAAACACATTTCTAATCAAACTTCATAACAAATCACTACATCCTTAAAACACATTTCTAATCAAACTTCATAACAAATCACTACATCCTTAAAACACATTTCTAATCAAACTTCATAACAAATCACTACATCCTTAAAACACATTTCTAATCAAACTTCCATAACAAATCACTACATCCTTAAAAACACATTTCTAATCAAACTTCATAACAAATCACTACATCCTTAAAACACATTTCTAATCAAACTTCATAACAAATCACTACATCCTTAAAACACATTTCTAATCAAACTTCATAACAAATCACTACATCCTTAAAACACATTTCTAATCAAACTTCATATATTAAAAAATAATAGTTTGTTGTGACTTTGTTGATGTGCAAATGAGATTATTACCTTTTCTTCATGTATAACAACTTAGACTTCATACCATCATCTTTGTCCCAGGATATGCCAGCATGGAAGGTAATGAGATGGTGGATGTTGTTGCAGGCAATGCGCCATAGGAAACCGGCCTTTTATGAACAGCATGGACGGCATCAGTGATATAAGAGAGACAACACATGCTGAAGACTTCAAACATGAGGATAATTATTTCTCTGTGGCTCAGATGTGAAGTCTGGATACACCAGTTGAAGCAACACAGCGTGAAAACATTGCAAGAGCTCACATGCACTATGTAATCTAATTCAAAGTAATACATGATTGCGTGACCTGGGTGTAAAGCATATTGAAGCACGTCTATGCTGCTGTTGAGACCGAGAGAGGATAGACACATTATAACCAGCTCCTCGTGGTAACAATCAGTAGAGGTACCTTGGAGTGGCTGCCTCAACAGAGGACTGAGAAGACATGAGAATGCCCAGGGTGCAGTCACGTTGTGTTAACATAACAATGCAGAACAGGGATCGTCTTTCCTGTGTGAGTTCCTGAGCTCCCGTTATGGGGAAAATAAGAATAGACCCACTGTCTCTCCAATAAGCATGTCGTAAGAGTCAACTGATTGGGAATTTCTTTCGAAGTCAGAATGCATCTGCCTGAGTGACAAGGAACATTCTACCACACACAGATAAGCCAGTAAAACAGAAGTGCACACTAAACTCTGGCTCTTGAACAAAGCCAAAAACCAAATGGACGAACAACCAGGATTTTCCACCGAAGTTTACAGCCGGTGAACAAAGAAGAAGCAGAAGAAGAAGAAGTCGTCTGGGTAAATACACCAAGGAACATGCTGAGGAGAAGACTGATTCACTTATGGGTGTGCCCAATGTGCAGTGAGGATTATCTTAAAATGAGCAATGTATAACACCTACTAATGTGGCTCATATTTCTGTTTCTCTCTCACAGCTATAACATCCCCTCATTTCTCACTCCTTCAGTTCTCCAACCCATCCTCATCAGTCCTGGGTTCGCACCCCTCCTCCCTGCCCACAATCGTAGGTTCCCCCAACAGGTTCCCTGCCATGTTCCGCCTCAGTTCCCCACACGACAACTCCCCAGAGCCAATCCATGCCCCCTTTGCTTCGGCTGGAGCTGCTTACTTGCCTGCATATCATACCAGCAGTACTGTACCTGACAACATGGTGGCTATGGCCCACCATAGAGATGGTAGGTGGTGCTCCTTGTTGTGGCTGCAGCCGTGTGTCTACTGGTTGTTTGTGGGCTGTGCCTTTAACTCATTCAGTTAATCATTGTGTGTCTGCATGGTTGTGTCTACTGGATGTATGTGGGCTGTGCCTTTAACTCATTCAGTTAATCAATGTGTGTATGCATCGTTGTGTCTACTGGATGTTTGTATTCTGTGCCTTTAACTCATTCAGTTAATCATTGTGTGTATGCATCGTTGTGTCTTCTGGATGTTTGTAGGCTGTGCCTTTAACTCATTCAGTTAATCATTGTGTGTATGTGTGCTCGTGTCTACTGAATGTTTGTAGGCTGTGCCTTTAACTCATTCAGTTAATCATTTCATTCATGTATTCGTGGTTGTATCTACTGAAAGTTTGTAGGCCGTATCTTTAACTCATTCAGTTAATCAATATGTGTATGATCCCCGTGTGGGTTCCGGGGCCCCATCGTGGGGAAAACAAGAATAGACCCTCTGCCTACCCAAAAGCATGTAGTAAGAGTCGACTAATTGGGAGCTTCCTTTGAAGTCGGAGTGCATCTGCCTGAGAGGCAAGGAACCAGCAGTCTGCATTCAAGTGAATCAGATCTGTAAAACTGATGCACACGCAACACTCAGGTTCTGGAGCAGGACTGCAGTTCAGAAGTGGACAAACAACCAGAACTTTTTACCAGAGTGTACAGCTGGTGAACGCGAAGAAGAAGAATATGTGTATGCATGGTTGTGTCTACTGAATGTTTGTAGGCTGTGCCTTTAACTCATTCAGTTATTCATTTTATGTATTTGTGGTTGTGTCTACTGGATACTTAGAGGCTGTAGCTTTAACTCAGTTAAGTTGATCATTATTTGTATGCATTATTTGTATGCATTATTTGGCCTCTGAGATGTGGTTTTTACAATTCCTTAGCAGATTTTAAAAAAAAAAACCTACATGATTTGAAAGAGGTGAAAGCTCGAAGACAACTTACCACAAACATCAGAAAGAGGTCCATAATTTTTTGGTCATATGAGAAGAAAAAAACTGGAACTTGTTGTGACCACTGGAAAAAATTTGTGGAAAGCGAGATGATTCCTGACAGCCTTTTGTCTTGAACATGGAGGGGATTCATTACACGAACTGTTACATGCTGTTGAAGATCATAGATTGTGTTGATTCATGATTGCCTACGTCAGTCGGCAAGGCACTCGATGGTGATGATGATGATGCATGATTGTGTGTTCGAATATGTATATTTATGGGCATGTATTATTGTGTATATACAAAAGTGTTGAGTTGATTCAAAAACCGACATCACAGCACTCGGAACATTCCCATAAGCTCTCCGTCCCCATCTTCAGCAGCCAGCGAAGAGTTCCAGTACTAATGGTGCTAGTAGCATTCTGATTAAATGTCCCTCTTGCCTTTCGTCTGAGCCTCGAGCATCTGCCTGAACCTCTCGTCATTCTCCCCTGCATCAATCTCACTAGACTGTGGTGGTACAAAAGTGTGTATATACGAGAGTGGTGTGTGTGTGTGTGTGCGTGCGTGCGTGCGTGCGTGTATATATATATATATATATATATATATATATATATATATATATATATATATATATATATATATATATATATGTGTGTGTGTGTGTGTGTGTGTGTGTGTGTGTGTGTGTGTGTGTGTGTGTATAATGTGTTGTTTGTGTGTGTGTGATAGTTATACATGGGTGTATATGAGTATGTTCATGCATATGTGAGTGTGTAAGTGGGTATAACATGATGATGTTGGAGATAGGTTTAGTCGTAGCCTCATTACTGGATACTGATATAGTATTGCTAACACAGAATGGTCGAGTGTTAGAGCCAAGGTGATATCCTCACATTGAGTTTTGCTGTGATGTCTTGTGTTGTCATTTTTGATGTAGAAATGTTTCCATGTTTCTGTCTAGTTCTTGGTGAGATTCAACCCATGGACTACCACCGTGTCAGTACAGACTCCAGTCTTGTGTCCCACCAACTGCACAGTCAGCCAAGGCAAGGTAAGCAGGCACTTCACCTGTGAAAATTGTGAAAGAATCAGTCATTCAATCGTCAGGAAGTCAAGAATTTACGTCCGTGCACCCGAGACATTCCTGCACATGCTGCCGCATCTCCTTACAGTCAGTAGCCAACAAAGAGTCAAAATGCTAATATTACTAAACCAGACTAAGGCCTACGTGTACATTGAGTTGGAAATCTACACCATACCAAACAATTCATTGGTATAACCCTCATCACTGAGTTATACCACAAAAATGATTTACACTTCAGAGCTCACATAAATTTCTACTCTGAGCTAAACATCTGTTGAGATAAACCTCTCGTGAGATATATATCCCTTCCCCGAGACATACCTCTTTATTGAGATATAACCCCGTACCTGAGACATGCCTCTACATTGAGATATACCCCTTCCCCGAGACATACCTCTACATTGAGATGTACACCTTGCCCGAGACATACCTCTACATTGAGATATACCCCTTTCCCAAGACATACCTCTACATTGAGATATACTTTTTTCCTTAGACATACCTCTACATTGAGAAATACACCTTCCCCAAGATATACCTCTACATTGAGAAATACACCTTCCCCGAGGCATAATATGCATATTATTACATGCTTTATTGATGAAATACAACTGCTGTGTGAAAGATGGAAGTTTGGAAGGGCCGAATGTAAGACAGGCCTGCATGCCTAATTTGTAAGCCTTTGAAAATAAAGTTTGTTTGTTCGGTTCGTTCATACCTCTACATTGAGATATATCCCTTACTTGAGACGTACCTCTACATTGAGATATATCCCTTACTTGAGACGTACCTCTACATTGAGATATACCTTTACATTGAGAAATACACCTTCCCCAAGACACACCTCTACATTGAAACATACCTCTACACTGAAGTAAAGCTGACAAACTGAGATGTGTGGTTATGGATCTTGCGGCGCGAGGTGCTGTATAGTGATGTATGTTAGGGTTCATTAGATGTTGAGACGTAGCTGGCTTGTTGAGATATGATATAATTCAGCAGGTCCTATCCAAAACCTCACTGTCATCACGGTCTGCCTAAAAGTCTCTTTCTCTAACCATTTCTCCAACCCTATGTGCTTTCATAGCCAATGCATTTGCAGTGTCTTTTATCCACCTTCGTAGAGGTCAGCTTCTGTCTCGTTTTCCAGAAACTTGACCCTCCATCACCATTCTCTGTGGGTCACTTTGACCCATAGCATAGCCAATACCTCAGGTTTTAAGTCAAGATGCTGTTTATAAGCCAGTTATCCATGATGTTCAGATTATATAGGATGTCAGTGTTTTTATTTTTATTGGTCCATAGTGTCTTGAAATTTTTGTTTTGTTTTTGTAAATGAGAAAGGTTGGCACATGTCTCTGACATGTCGTTTCTTCCCTGTAGGACTGATGGGCTACATGGGAAGGGAGAGAGTCTCATCTGGGGACAGCGATAAAGGAAGATATGGTTCTCTGGAGCGAGATCGCTCTCCTTCGTTTCCAAGGAGAAACAGTGGGCTGGATATATCGCCCCCTCACCACATGCTGCTGGCACAGTCGCCGTCCACGGGGGCGCAGAATATGCCAACTCTTCGCTTTGTGCCGCAACCTCTGTTGGAGGAGACCCTGATGGATGTAAGTTGGAGGTCTTTCTTAGAGTTGATATAACTGGTACCAGCCCACCGTATTTCTTTGTTTAATGTTCAGAATATACTGAAATTAACACAAATAAACACAGAAAAAAGTGGTATCTAGGTGGTCATGTGTCTTAGTACGCTTGTTCCTGCAGCCAGGCTGTCATCATTTGAGGTGACAGTTTTGAATTCTGGTATGATAACTACAGTTTTTTTTCTGTTGTCTAGTGTGTTCGTATATCACTCTATTCTTTTTTTGTTTCTGCCAGTCAGTATATGTCAGTTTGTTAATTATAACTTACCAGACCTGAGTTTAAATATGCAGTATTTTTGTGTGTGTGGGGGTGGTTTTTTCTGCGTTAAAAACCTTTTTGTTCATCATCATTTAGCAGGTCCTTGCAAGAACTCAATCTCTCGCCAGCTTTCTCACCTCTAGCCCTTTCCTACCCAACGTGACACTTATATCATGTGCCCACCTTTGTGCTGGTTGACCCCTGCCCTCTTTTCTAATGCCATGTCTTCTGCTGTTATTTTTTTCCAATCCACTGTGGCGCTTGATATGGCCAAAATATTTCAGTTTCCGAGACAAGATGCTGTTTACCAGCCAGTCTTCCTCGATGTTCAGATCTTTAAGGGTGTCAACATTTCTTTCCTTCTTGGCATTCTGAAAATCTTTCTGTATTATTTCAGCTCAGAAGCACCTATTTTTTTTTTCCTTATTGGCTGCACAATTATGTAGTGATAATGTTGATTTTGACTTCTTAAAAATGGTGATAATGTTGATTTTGTCTTCTTACATATGGTGATGATTTTGACTTCCTAAATTTAGTGATAATGTTGATTTTCACTGCTTAAATATGGTGATAATTTTGATTTTACTGGCATTTATTATTATAAAGATATAGTTGAATTGGTGATAGTGTTGATTTTGACACCTTACACATAGGGATCATATTAATTTTGACTTCTTACACATAGGGATCATATTAATTTTGACTTCTTACACATAGGGATCATATTAATTTTGACTTCTTACACATAGGGATAATATTAATTTTGACTTCTTAAATGTGATGAAAATGTTGCTTTTTTCCCCCTTGCATTCATTGTTATAAAGATAGGGCGTATACCATGATTAGTTATTTTGTTACTGCCTGATGCAACTGTACGTGGTTATAAATTATGTTTGTTACTGCATGACGCAATCGTGCATGGCTAGAAATTGTATTTGTTACTGCCTGACGCAGGGTCATGGCTAGAAATTGTGTTTGTTACTGCCTGACGCAGCTGTACATGGCTTAAATTGTGTTTGATACTGCCTGATGCAGCTGTACATGGCTAGAAATTGTGTTTGTTACTGCCTGAAGCAGCCGTACATGGCTATAAATTGTTTGTTACTGCCTGACGCAGCCGTACATGGCTAGAAATTGTGTTTGTTACTGCCTGAAGCAGCCGTACATGGCTATAAATTGTTTGTTACTGCCTGATGCAGCCGTACATGGCTAGAAATTGTGTTTGTTACTGCCTGAAGCAGCCGTACATGGCTATAAATTGTTTGTTACTGCCTGACGCAGCCGTACATGGCTAGAAATTGTGTTTGTTACTGCCTGACGCAGCCGTACATGGCTATAAATTGTTTGTTACTGCCTGAAGCAGCCGTACATGGCTATAAATTGTTTGTTACTGCCTGAAGCAGCCATACATGGCTATAAATTGTTTGTTACTGCCTGATGCAGCCGTACATGGCTAGAAATTGTGTTTGTTACCGCCGTTCTTGGCTATAAATTGTTTGTTACTGCCTGACGCAGCCGTACATGGCTAGAAATTGTGTTTGTTACCGCCGTTCTTGGCTAGAAATTGTGTTTGCTTTTTTTCTTCTAGGACAACCATAATGAGACATTAGGGAAACTGTCGTTTGTCCTTGACCTTGTGGAATGTATCCTTGACCTGGCCAGAACTCTGGGTAGTGCATTTCGCAGCATAGACCCGGTTGAAACCAAGAAGGTAGGTCTTGTTGCTGTGTTCAGTTCCCTTCAGCTCCCTGTTTGTGTGAAGATTAACTGCTGTCTCTAGTGACCATGTGGAGCTTTTTCTTGTTTTAGATTGTAGATGTGCACTACAGACATCTGATTTTCTTGAGATTATGAAGTACACTGTACATGTCTGGTTTTCTTGAGAATATAATGTACACTAGAGGCACCCTGCCCTTTTTTAATATGAAGTGCACATCTGACTTTCTTGTGTATGTTTATTAGACATCTGACTTTCCTGTGTACATGTCGTGCACATCTGGTTTTCTTGAGAACATGAAGTTCACATATCTAGTTTTCTTGAGAACATGAAGTTCACATCTGGCTTTCTTGAGAACATGAAGTGCACTAGAAATATCTTACAATTAAGATAATCTGGCTTTCTTGAGTTCATTTATTCCACCTCTGGCTTTCTTGACAACATAATGTGCACATCTGACTTTCTTGTGTATGTTCATTAGACATCTGACTTTCTTGGGTACATGTCGTGCACATCTGGTTTTCTTGAGAACATGAAGTTCACATCTGGTTTTCTTGAGAACATGAAGTTCACATCTGGCTTTCTTGTGTACATGTCGTGCACATCTGGTTTTCTTGAGAACATGAAGTTCACATCTGGTTTTCTTGAGAACATGAAGTTCACATCTGGCTTTCTTGAGAACATGAAGTGCACTAGAAATATCTTACAATTAAGATAATCTGGCTTTCTTGAGTTCATTTATTCCACCTCTGGCTTTCTTGACAACATAATGTGCACATCTGGCTTTCTTGAGAACATAAATTACACGTCTGCCTAGCTAAAGAACATGATGTGCACATCCATTTTTCAGGGCTGTGATGAATTGAACAGTTCTGCATAATTTTTAAGAGTACCTGTTGGAGTGTTCCAAGTGCAGCAGTATCATTTATTCATTCATTCATTCATTCATTCATTCATTCATTCATTCATTCATTCATTTTAACACATGTGACCCTTTTAAGAACATGAAAGTATACATCTGAGACCTTGGTGGACATTCTTTATGGTTTTCATTGGTGCAGGAATGGAGCAACTATGGGGTGACACACTGGCATGAAGTTGCATCTGCTGTTACCTGTTCGTTACCCTTTTGGCCCGATAAGCTGAAAAACCAACACTTCCTGTTGGGTCTAATTCCCAGTCAATGTAACCTTTCCGACTTGCATATAGTGACCTGTTTACGAGCTGTTTAGTTGCTGGAATTGAGTTTGTGCCTGTGCAAACATTTGCGAGGTCAGGATATGAATACATTAACCAGCTGTAGCGCTTAGAAAAGGTTTCATACAGCAAAATATTTTTTTTTTTTTTTAAATCCAAGATAACATCAGATTTTCTCATAAGCCTCAGTGATTAAGGTCACAGGGTCACAGCATGAGTCACCTAATACATTTGTGTTTTTTTTTTATTCCGGGGGGATATATTTAATTAAATGCTTCACCCCATTCAAGTTTGTTGATTACTCCTTTCATTTATCTTTATATATTTAAAAAAAAAGTTTAAATGTCAATAAATAAATTTTTTTAATGATTTATTAGTAACTTGTGTCCAAATTGTTTTTACAAATTGTTGTCAGCAATCCTGATAGGGCCTTGACCTTGTTTTTGTTTAGAATTTAGAATTCTGGCAGGGAAAGGGTTCAGAGTTGAAACTTTTCCCCACAGCTAACAAACCTAACCACATTGTCTGTTCCAGGCGAAGCACCTGTCGCCGGAGCACTACGGTCAGTACCGGACATCCCAACGCAGCTTGGAGCAGCTGGTGCTGTATGCCAGGGCCTGTTCCCTGCTCAACTCTGCCCTACACCTGGCCAGAGACGAGACCCGCAATAACCGACTGCAGCAGTCCACGAATTTGTGCAATGGTAAGTCTAGGTTGATGCATCTTTGGCCATGTTTATTCATCTTTGGCCATGTTTATTCATCTTTGGCCATGTTTATTCATCTTTAGCCATGTTTATGCATCTTTGGCCATGTTTATTCATCTTTAGCCATGTTTATGCATCTTTGGCCATGTTTATTCATCTTTGGCCATGTTTATTCATCTTTAGCCATGTTTATTCATCTTTGGCCATGTTTATGCATCTTTGGCCATGTTTATTCATCTTTGGCCATGTTTATGCATCTTTGGCCATGTTTATGCATCTTTGGCCATATTTATGCATCTTTGGCCATGTTTATTCATCTTTGGCCATGTTTATTCATCTTTGGCTATGTTTATGCATCTTTGGCCAAGTTTATTCATCTTTGGCCATGTTTATGCATCTTTGGCCATGTTTATTCATCTTTGGCCATGTTTATTCATCTTTGGCCATGTTTATGCATCTTTGGCCAAGTTTATTCATCTTTGGCCATGTTTATGCATCTTTGGCCATGTTTATTCATCTTTGGCCATGTTTCTGGTGTGTTGATGTTGTAATGTGGGCAGAGCTTGACAGTAAAGTAATATTCACCTAGCCTTAATTGTGTTTTGCATAGATCAAACATTTCTTCACATACTCAATATAATTTCTTCCTGCACAGACCATCATTTTTTCTGTGCACGTATATTTAGATTTATTCTTGCTTTGGCCATAAATGTTTTTGTTGTTGTTTTTTTTGCATAGACTATCGTTACTTCTTTCATTTAATAAAATTTCTAGTTCGGTAACTTGTGTCCAGCTGTTGTGATATAGTGGTCAGTAATGGAAGTTGGAGTAAGTTGTGTCAAACTTTTTTAATTAGGAGGAAATACATTTGCTTTCACTGATAGCAGATCTAGCTCACTTGATTTAGTCTGATTGTTGTGACTAAGTGGACATACATTTCTTTCTAGTAACAGCAGGTCTTTTTGGGTAAGCCGAGTCCAGTTGTTGTGATTAAGTTGATATACATTTACTTCCAGTGATAGCAGAGCTGCAGATGTACTACCACCATGTGGTTGACAAGTGCAAGGGCATTCACCAGGACTTCACCACAGCTGCAAGACGCCACTGTCCCCCAAGCTGCTGATGGCAACCGCAGACAAACTCATCTACAACCAGGCAGTCCATATGGTATGTGTTTGTCACTTGTCTTTTGATTTGAGAATTCCCCATGTGGATTCTGGGGTCCAATTGTGAGAAAGACAAGACTAGACCCACTGCCTCCCCGAAAAGCATCTCGTAAAAGTGGACTAATTAGGAGTTTCCTTCAGAGTTGAAGTACATCTGCCTGAGAGGGAAGGAACTAACAGTCTGCATGTAGATGAGTTAGACCTGTGAAACAGATGTGCACACAACACACACTGTTTCTGGAACAGGACTAGAGTCTAGAAGTGGTCAAGCAACCGGAACTTTCCGCCAGAATTTTAAGTGAGAGTATCTTCAAGCATGTCAGTAAGTAAGTAAAGGACCCTTTTCCCTGACCTATATTTTATAGACCAATTGGCACTGTCAACATTACGCTGGCCACCTTTACTCCCCAGGACTTTACCCTGTACCCATTTGAGACTGGGTCGACCTGCGAGCCAGGTTAATTTTTGAAGAGTGTGTTGAATACAGATGTACTGGGGCAAATGGTCCAAATTTGCTGCCTGGTTCTAAGCCAGAATACCACATGCCAACCACTCTGTTAAGGACAAACACAGAAAGAGAGCAGCAGCAACTTGGCATTTAGTGTCTGATTTGATTGGAGCACATGTGGAACACATACTTGATCATTTAGTTACTTAACTTTCACTGAACTTGTAGCAATAGTTGATCTAATTGTCAGCTTACATACAGCTATACTAGACACATACTTGATCATTTAGTTGCTTAACTTTCACTGAACTTGTAGCAATAGTTGATCTAATTGTCAGCTTACATACAGCTATACTAGACACATGCTTGATCATTTAGTTACTTAACTTTCACTGAACTTGTAGCAGCAATAGTTGATCTAATTGTCAGCTTACATACAGCTATACTAGACACATGCTTGATCATTTAGTTACTTAACTTTCACTGAACTTGTAGCAATAGTTGATCTAATTGTCAGCTTACATACAGCTATACTAGACACATACTTGATCATTTAGTTACTTAACTTTCACTGAACTTGTAGCAATAGTTGATCTAATTGTCAGCTTACATACAGCTATACTAGACACATACTTGATCATTTAGTTACTTAACTTTTACTGAACTTGTAGCAATAGTTGATCTAATTGTCAGCTTACATACAGCTATACTAGACACATACTTGATCATTTAGTTACTTAACTTTCACTGAACTTGTAGCAATAGTTGATCTAATTGTCAGCTTACATACAGCTATACTAGACACATGCTTGATCATTTAGTTACTTAACTTTCACTGAACTTGTAGCAATAGTTGATCTAATTGTCAGCTTACATACAGCTATACTAGACACATGCTTGATCATTTAGTTACTTAACTTTCACTGAACTTGTAGCAATAGTTGATCTAATTGTCAGCTTACATACAGCTATACTAGACACATACTTGATCATTTAGTTACTTAACTTTCACTGAACTTGTAGCAATAGTTGATCTAATTGTCAGCTTACATACAGCTATACTAGACACATACTTGATCATTTAGTTACTTAACTTTTACTGAACTTGTAGCAATAGTTGATCTAATTGTCAGCTTACATACAGCTATACTAGACACATACTTGATCATTTAGTTACTTAACTTTCACTGAACTTGTAGCAATAGTTGATCTAATTGTCAGCTTACATACAGCTATACTAGACACATACTTGATCATTTAGTTACTTAACTGTCACTGAACTTGTAGCAATAGTTGATCTAATTGTCAGCTTACATACAGCTATACTAGACACATACTTACACTAGAATTCATTCATTCATTGCCCTGTTGTGACATTATGTGTCACATGGGGCTTTGCAGTCTATTCCTCCATTCCGTTCATTCATGTGCAGTTAGTTTGATTTTATGGATGAAATCCGGTCCAGTACCTTTGGCTAAAACCTTTGCTTTGGGGCATGGTTATTTAACTGGTGGCCTGCAGGCCACATTTGGCCTGCAGAAACCTAGCATGTGGCCCGCGGATCATTGCCAGTTGTATAGTATTGTTTCCCGTGTGGGTTCCGTGGCCCCATTATGGGGAAAACAAGAATAGACCCACTGCCTTCCCAGCAGGCATGTCGTAGGAGTCGACTGCCTAGGGGACATCCTCCGAAGTCCGAGTGCATGTGCCTAAGAGGCAAGGAATAACCAACTGCACACAAGTAAGTCAGTAAAACGGTTGTACATGCAAATCTCAGGCCCTGTCTCCAAAAGTACGAACAACCAGGACTTTGCGCCGGAACTTACAGGTGGTGAATAAAGAAGAAGACAAAGAGTATAGTATTAATCTTCACATGCTGGGGCTCTGGCCTCTAACCCATGATGATTCCTTATTTCAAAATATCTGCCTCTGAGTAAAATTAGTTGAGTAGCCCTGCATTTGGGTTTCTCCTGTGCCTCTTTTTTCCCCTTGATCCGTAAATTTCCCATTTCAGTACCTTTACACAGAAAAAATAAAGGACCCTTTTCAACGCTGTCAGGCGTATTGGGCATATAAAGCCAGAACTATATTGTATAGACCAAGGGGCACTTGGTGGGTGATGTGGTCAGCATCACGCCAGCTGCCTTTACTTCCCAGGACTATCGGGTACCCACTCAAGGCTGGTGACCTGGATGCCAAGATCAATCTTGAAAACAGTCCGGCCCCCATCAAGACCCCAACGCACGACCTTCTGATCCACAGGCCAGCTTTCGGCGGCTCCCCTTTACACAGTAAAGCTTAGCAATAATCATTTAGATGCCAGAAATATTATATTGTCTTTTTTTTTTTTTTAAACACAACCAGTGTCAGACTGCAGCCCTTGATGAGTGCTCCAACAAACACACACCGGAAGTCTTGTCTGAGGTAGGTGGGGCTACTGTGGTCTCCTTTCTGTCAGTCAGGTCTATGACTTTGTTGTTTAGCTAGCCCCAACTGGGTTTGTCCTATAGCTTATTTATACCTATAGGAATTTCCTGCAAATCTGTTTTGTACTCAGTGAGTTAATAAACTAGTCAGACACCGGCAGCAGAGAAGATATTGGTGGTTTCTGTCTGTTTATATTGTATTCATATTGTGTTGACACACAAAGCATTCGCACGTATTTCCTTTGCTGTCACCCCCCCCCCCTTTTCCCTTTTAAATTTTCCAGCCTATGAGCAACACAAGTTGTCCCCTTCCAACACCCTCTGCTATACAGCAGCATTCAGAAGATGTTGATGTTGTACACTTAAGTTTTGTCTTCAGACCAAGTCCCTTTGACTTGAGCACTGCATTGGTTTGGTGTTGCTTTGTTCATTCTTGACATTAATCTCTTTGAATTTTGAATTAAGAATCAATATTACAGCACTCGGGACACTTCATAAGCACACCATTCCCATCTTCAGCAGCAAGCAAAGAGTTCCAATTCTGATGGTACCAGTAAGGTAACTTGTACATCCATCTTGCCTTTCCCTTGAATATTGAGCATCAGCCAGATCCCCTGGTAACTCCTCACAGCTCCATTTTCCTCAGACCGTATTGATCTATCTGTGCTTCTGCACTGTTCACTCACTCCCGTCTAGCTTGTCATACATCAGTAAACCACCAGGTGGTGCAGAACCAGTTAGTCTGCTTGCTCGTTTCCCATCACACCAGCATATCCAGAAAATATCCAAAGGATGCTGACTGCCTGTGACCTCTAAAGCGATGCTTCAGAATGGTCTATCTTATCAGGTGCAACTTCACTGAGTTTTCTCTTCAGGCCAACTCCCTTTCCATTTATTTTAAAGCATGGCAAATGTATTTTGTTTTTTTAAAGGCTTCTTCTTCTTCGCATTCACCAGCTGTAAACTCTGGTGGAAAGTTCTGGTTGTTTGTCCACTTCTGGACTGCAGTCCTGTTCCAGAACTTGAGTGTTACCTGTGCACCCGTTTAAAAGTTCTTCTTCTTCTGCGTTCATTCGAAGATGTAATTGCGTTGTCCGTTTACAGCATGCCTGCGATATTTGCACCTTTCGGCCAACACATCCGACTTCTGCGGGCATTTGTTGACCGGGTTAGCCTTCCTGGTTGTTTGACAGATCTAATTTGAATGTAGACTGTTGGTTCCTTGCCTCCCAGGCAGATGCACTTCGACTTTAAATGAAGCTCCCAATTAAGTTGACTCTTACGACATGCTTTTGGGTAGCCAGTGGGTCTATTCTTGTTTTCCCTACAACAGGGTCCCCGAACCCACACAGGGATCTTAAGGCTTAATACTACACATTTTCTGAATATCCAGCTAGTGTAACTTTGCTTCCTAGGTATACAAATTCTGCAACTTATATTGTTGCTTCATATTTAAGATAACTGAATAACAAATTTTTCCTGATCATTTGTAAAGTAATGAGAAAGTGCTGGGACGCGGAGATGCTATTGTATGGTTATGTCTTTCTCCTTAGCTGTATATTCTGGCAGAAAGTTTCAGTTGTTCGTCCACTTGTGATCATTGAGTCCTGTAGTGTGTCAGTGTCGGCTCTGTGGCTAAGTCGATGCGAACGCTTTGCTTCGTAATGCCGGGATGCCAGGTTCGATCCCAGCTGCGGTCAGTGCGCATTACGTTGGTTTCGACAGTGGTATCAAGAAAGCCGGCCGTCCAGAAAGCAATGGCAAACTACTGGATGTAAATTGCCTAGAGAAACCACACAACAGCCAGGGGCTGTTAGGGTTGGTTCTGCAACGTCCTGTAAAGGATACGCAACTAACTTAGTGTGTCAGTAATACTGTTTACAACAAAAGGTGAAAGGTCAGTAACATTCTGTGTTGGATGGGTTTTGCAGGTGGTCAGGCGATATCAGGTGGCTCAGATTCTCTTCCACAGCCTGGCTCAGACGGCACACAATGAGAATGACAAGTATATACTCAGCAAATGTAGGTCCCTTTGTCGCATACTTGTTTCATTCTGTGTGTGATTGTTTGTCTGTTTGAGTGTTTGTCTGCATGGTTTTTATGTGGCACAATTATATTACCAGTAGTCACCATTGTTGAAACATCCAAACATAATTATGAGTAGGGGGAAAAGAAAACCACCGACAGATGTGGGACTGGGGGTTGGGGGTTCGAACAAACAAACTGACTTTATTATCAAATAGTTAGGAATTGAGCATGCAGACCCATCTGACATTCTGCTCTTCCAGTCCATTCCTTGCATGCAGTTTTTCAGGATCATTTCAAATTTTCAAATAATAGTAAGCATTTTCACTAAATCTAAGTCTCAGTTAGAAACAAACTAGAATGTCCTCCAATTATGCTTACATTACTGAACGTTTTAAAATGTATAGTATCAAACCTTAATCTAAAATGGTTGGGAGGGGGGGGGGAGGGTGGTGGGATGGGATGGGTAAGGGATTAGAACCACTTTCCTCTAACAAGTATATTGTAAAAGGTGATTCATTAAGCTTTTGTTAAAATCTGATGTTTTGGGCTGAAAGATGCAGATGTTGCAGCCTAGCTGTAAACTGCAACACAGTGACCAAACAGCCTTCTAAGAGCAAGCACTAAAAAAGATGTTTTAGCTTGTGTAGTATGTTACAGATAGTTGTTCCACATTGTGGTGGTATGTGATTGATTGATTGCATGTTTGAATTGTTTCATGTTGTATCCTTGTATGATGGTGTGTAGCTCTGGTTTAGATAATTTGGTTATGTGTGTGTCATTAATGTCAGTGTATGAGAAAGAGGCGTGTAGAGGTGCTGAACTGTACGTATTGTTATACTAGGACAGGGCTCAGAATCGTAAGTTCAAGACATGATTCACAATAATTTCTGCCCAGGTGATGTGGTTATCAATACAGATGGCTCTGTGTTAGGAGGCGGACGGCGTGCATGGGGGTTCATAGCAAAAGGTGAATGAATGTCACTTAATGCAACAAAACCTGACATGTTGTTTAGAAATTGAGAGGGAGGTAGTCACTGCAGCTTTTCACTGGCTAGAGAATTGGCTGTAGGCAGATGTCGTAATTGTCACTGTCTTACAGAGCATGTTGAGAAAGCTGGACACTGGCATCCTCCTTGCAGGGTGGCTAGCATTGCTTCAGAGGTCTTGGCTAGTTAGCGTCCATTGAATATTATCTTCAGGTCATGCCGTTATGTTGGCAAATGAGCAGCAACCCTGCAAATGCACTCAAGTGAAAATTGGCCTCTTACGTCAGTTTGGATTTGCGCCAGTGATATAGGCATGGATGATTGCTGATGTGAACATACCAAAAGAAATACTTTTTTTTCTTCTCTAGATCTGAAAAGTGTGGAGCGGAGGCTGTCAGTGCTGACAACTGAAGGAACTCACTACAACAGACACCAGCATCAGTTCATAGACAACCAGCGATACCAGTGTACATCTTAGCACTCACTGTCCATTTGCTGCCTTGGTATAGTGTGGATGTAGGTTTGGTTCAGTCTAGATGTAGCTTTGTCAGTGTAAATATAGGCTTGGGATAGTCTAAGTGTAGCCATATTACAGTCACAATGTAGGCTTGGTAGTCTAAATGTAAGTTTGGTAAAGTCTAAATGTAGGCTTGGAATGGTCTAGATGTAGCCTTGTTATAGTCTAAATGTAGACTTTGTATAGTCTGAATGAAGGCTATGGAATAGTATAATTGTAGCTTTGTAACAAGTCTAAATGTAACCTTGGTATAGTCTAAATGTAGGCTTGGAAAAGTCTGTAGTCTTGATACAATCTAACTGTATGTTGTCCTTATGGTCTTAATATATAGTCTTGGTACCATAAAGAAGTTCTTAGTCTAATCTGAGTATAGTCTTGGCACAGTCTAGCCGTAGTCTCGGTTTAATGTAAACATAGACCTGGCTCACTATACTGCACTTCATATCGAGAGTATGCATAAAATCTTCTGGGCAGCCTGAAATGGAATATCATAGAATACCAACAGAATTTGATGGCATGACAATACTGACTATGACAGTGATAGCAAAATGCCACAGAATGAAAATAGGGTGGCACACTATAACAGTGGAGTCTCATAGAATGATGGGGAGTTTCATAGAATGACAGATGTCACACTGACAAGTTGGCAGAATTGGTGACAGTTTGTTAGTTTACAAAAGTGCAGTATGTTGATGGCAGTGTGTCATTCTGTGATTCTGTAAGATAATGTTGTGATTGCATGGCCATAAACTGGACCTGGAGTTTACAGCCGGTGAGCCCTAAAAAAAAGGAAGATTCTCATAGATGTTGTGTGGATAATGATCACCATTCGTAGTGTTGTCACATTAGATGTTGTTTGAATATATGACTGTCCGTGTGTCGTCACATTAAGTGTTATTTCGGTGTATAGCCTTGTTACTGAGTGTTTTCATGGTAAGTGTTGTTTGAATATATGACTGTCCGTGTGTCGTCACATTAAGTGTTATTTCGGTGTATAGCCTTGTTACTGAGTGTTTTCATGGTAAGTGTTGTTTGAATATATGACTGTCCGTGTGTTGTCACATTAAGTGTTATTTCGGTGTATAGCCTTGTTACTGAGTGTTGTCAGATTAAGTGTTGTTTGAATATATGACTGTCTATGTGTCGTCACATTGTTGTTTCAGTGTATAACCTTGTTACTGAGTGTTTTCACAGTAACTGTAGTTTGAATATATGACCTTGTCACTGAGTCTCGTCATATTAAGTGTTGTTTGAATATATGACCTTCACACAGAGTGTCACATCAAGTGTGTGAATCTATGACCTCATCATTTCAACTGCTAATCAAAACAAGTCTGTACCCTGGCAGCTATTGTAATTGCATAAGTGTCTTGTGACAGGTTTCAAAAAGTCACTCTTACATACCTACCTACATTTGTGTTCACTTGCCTGCCACATATGTACATTATTTTGTTTGAAAATGTTAATTTTCTTTTGCATTTATTTCCTCAATGAGATGAATGTTGATCCTGTGGAAAGCACTGGTAAACTACTGAATGTAGAATTGCCTAGTGAAAACACAAACAGCCAACAACTGCTAAGGTTGATGTGCAACATTCTTTAAAGGATATGTAATGACTTTTAAAAAACATTATGTTGTCTTTGTTCTCTTTGAATATATTCACTCATCTGTGACTGTATCCATGCAGTGATGTTGTTCTTTATATGTTAGTGCCTGTTACATGTTTGTGTTCATATGTTGTATATACATTAGTCTTGTCTGCAACATATCTTTACATTGTTCTTGTATATTTGTCAGCTGACATATGTTAGTATATATTTTATCTGCTGATCTTTGTTGTTGATTTAATGTTCTACTGAGAACAAAGATCACTTAGTTAAAAAACACTCGGTTGCTGACCTGAAGGTCTGATGTTTGAATATGCTTTAAGGCCTTAGCTCCCAGGTTGATCTAGCCTAAAACCTGTACAAGGTGTTGTCCTGGGAAGTAGAGGCGGTAAACATGATGGTGACTGCATTACCCACAGAATACCAGTTGATCTATACAAAAATTATTATTAACGTCATATTTCTAATAGCCAACAGGTGTGTAAAGGGACTTTCACTTTTTTTTTTAATACTAATGTTCTGTTTTGTGGAAAACTTTGAGAGCCATTGTCACAGTACTCCAGAGCAAATCATTATTCTAGAACAGGACACCATCGACTTCGCAGCCACATGTAGACAAAGTTTCAGATTGGGGGAATCAGCCATGTGCACATGTGGACTGACACCTGAGACAGCAGATCACGTCCTCCAAGACAGTATCAAATACAGCACATCAAGGCAACACTTGTGGCCAAGACAAACAGTGAAGCAAGCTAAACTCAACGGGTCGCTGAGTGAACCATGTACACTTATCAGCAGATCATATTTTAGTGATCAAATGCTATGAGATTGAGTTTTTTTTTTTTTTTTTTTTTTTAAAACCAAGATCTGAAACCTATGGATAATATTCATGCAGTTATCTATGTGCGTATAAGCATGATTTGTACCTGCTTGTGTGCAAGCGCATGTTTCAGTGGTGAGTCTCTCATGTATAAATGTAATGATTATTGATATATAAAATGATTGTTGTGAAGATTGTAATTATGTAAATATTTGTAGTTAGTTGTAACATATTGATTGATCTATCAAGTTCTTGTTTGTAAGAGAGGAAGAGAGTGTACATACATATGTGTCCATGTGTGCTTACACACACACCTGCGTGAGAAACAAGTTTTATTTCCTGATGTATCTCTTGTGAATTACAGTTAGAGAACTAGTGTGCCCCCCTCCCCATCCTGACCCTCCACCAAGGACTAGATATTAACCCCTTTAAATAACACACATTAGAACTTTATTTGCCAGAATTTACATATTCAACTTTTTGCACTAACACGAGCCTGAACACATTAGACTTTACTTGTTAGAATTTACATGAAAGGCTTCATAAGCGAACATTAGACTTTTCACAATAACACTAGATTTTCCATGCTACATTTTATGCACTGGACTTTCAATTCTAGACTTAGCACATTGGACTTGCACGCTGGTCTTTACACACTCAACTGCATATTGGATTTTAAATAGTAGACTTTGCACACTCGATTTTATACACTAGACTTTGCACATTAGACTTTACGTGCTTGACTTTTTGCACACTAGGCTTTACACACTAGACTGTGTATGGGAAATGTGTGAATATTGGGCGAGTTACTGTTGGATGATAACCATTGTAGAGATATTTTCTGTACAGTGTGACAAATAAACTGGTTGATAAACTAAATGACTTGAATTTTGTGTCACCACTGAGAGGGGTTTGGGGGGGGGGGGGGGGGGGGGGATTGAGAAAGAGAGGCATGACAAATATAAATGTTTTTAGTATAAAATATGAGAGTAGAGGGGAACAGTCTTTTTCCATACCAAGTATCGCCTTACCCTGCTATGTCGCTGTCTAGCCTGACTCTATCATGTTATTACCTGACTGGTACTGTCACTTGTAGTCTCAATGTGTGATGTCACTGATGTTCTCATCTGCCACATGTCACACCCACACCTGTAGTCTGATCCAGGTATGACAGAGATGGCTGACTGTTTTAACCAGAGTATTAAGACAGCATCAGTACCGCAAGACTGGTGCACAGCTATCTAATCCCACTACCAAAACCTTTTAAAGATCATTCTAAGCTTAGTGGCTTTAGAATCATCACCTTACAAAACACATTTGGGAAGGTCTTGGAGAAGATAGTTGCTGTAAAGTTACAAGAATTTTTGGAAAGGGGGAAGCTTCTCCCAAGAGGTCTGGGAAGTTACAGGCCAGGAAAGGACAATTGGGCAAATGCGGCCACTTTTGCTTTTGACGTCTATGAAGGGTTCCAGAACAGACAGGAAACTATGGCGGTAGGACTGGATCTCGAGGATGCTTATAACAGAATGAGATACGACATCTTAATGACTGCACTGAGGGAGAAGGAGGTCAATCCATGGCTGATGAATTGGGTTGCAGCTGTCCTGTATTCAGGACGGGTTGCTCTCCGACTGGGCTCATGGACCTCTGAACCATGCAGTTTGGCCCCAGGACTGCCACAGGGATCCGCCATCTTGCCTGTGCTCTTCAACGTGTATACGAGCAAGATTGCAAGCCTAGAAGCACCAGGAGTTGGAAGGATACTGACTTTTGTGGATGATATACTTGCATATAGGCAGGGGGAAGAGAGGGAACAAACAGCCCGGGAGCTACAAGCGACAGTAGACAAAGTGACTGAGTGGTGTACAGAAATGAAGGCTGTCGTCCACCCGGAAAAGGCGTGTTTTGCGGTGTTCTCTGGACAACAGGATCGTTAAAGCTAATGTCCCAAGTCTCACGATAGATGGTAGAGACGTCAACAGAGAGAGCAAACTGAAGTATCTGGGAATAACATTTGACAGGAGCCTGTCATTTAAGGACCATGTGGAGAGTGTTGTGACGAGATGCCAAAAAGGACGTAGTGCACTTAAGACTATGGCTGCAATTGACATAGAGCAGAGAATGCTTTTCACACTATATCAGCACCTGATCCTGTCAGTGGTGGATTATGGCCTGGGACTGCTTACCGTCTCAAAGAGTCAGCAGATGGACAAACTAGAGCGCATACAGAACGCGGCAATGCGGGTCATTCTGGGTTGCACTAGAGACACCCCAGTGGTGTGTATGCGATACATCCTTGGTTTGCCGACGGTTGCAGCTAGGCACAAGGTGATGCAGGCGAAGTCATATCTCAGGGTAGCTGCAGACACAGACCACCCTCTGCATGAAGCTCTGGGTGCAGTTAAGGGTCAGCGGCTGATAAGAGGGAGGTCATGGATGGCTCAGGCAGAAGACACAATCAGACAGGTTTGCATCCTTGAGAACATTAGGCGAGGAGAGGAGTGGGTCAAAGTGCCACCTGAGCAGTCAGACCTGTGTAGTCATAATCACGCTGAGCCGGAAATGCAGAGACTGGCCAGCAGGTGCCACAGAGGTGGAAATTCAGCAATTAATTCAAGATAATACTCGCTCAGAGGATTTGATCATTTACACGGACGGTTCAGTGTCAAGAGGCAAAAGAAGTGCTTGGGGCTTTTAAGCAAAAGTTAATGGTCGACGTTTGGTGCAGGGGAGCCTAGCATATGATACCACAACATCCAGCTTAAGAATGGAGGTGGAGGCGGTCACTGCAGCTTTCCGCTGGCTAGAGAACACGACACACACACACACATTGTAATTGTAACTGATTCAGAAAGCATGCTGAGGAAGATCAGAACAGGTATGCTTCGTGCAGAGTGGCATGCTTCGCTGCGGAGGACACGAGAGAGGAGTATTGTCTGGATTTTTTCACCGGGTCACGCTGGTGTGTTGGGAAATGAACAGGCGGACAGACTGGCTGGCTCTGCACAACTTGGTGGAATACTGCTACATGATAGGGCAGACGTGGTTAGTGCCTTGTGGGAGAGCAAGACAACATTTAATCAGAAAGCTACTGGCATCATTAGTATCGGAACT
This sequence comes from Candidula unifasciata, assembly GCA_905116865.2. Taxonomy (NCBI): domain Eukaryota; kingdom Metazoa; phylum Mollusca; class Gastropoda; order Stylommatophora; family Geomitridae; genus Candidula; species Candidula unifasciata. The sequence continues at coordinate 97,377 of CAJHNH020000901.1, forward strand.
CTTCGCTGGCTGCTGAAGATGGGGACTGAGCGCTTATGGGAATGCCCCGAGTGCTGTGATGTCGGTTCTTGAATCAAATCAAATCAGGCAGATACGCTCCAGTTATAACATTGCAAGCCCCAAATTTGTCTATTCTTATGACATTGTCTTATCAACATTTTCAAATGTGTCTTATTCACGTTTTCAATATTCCTACACCCCAGTAAACTTAGTTGAACAGCTCTGGCCTGCAGAGATCAATACTGGAGAGAACATGGTTTCAATAAGCAGTTTATTATTTGGCAGTGGCAAATCTTGCTGAATGTGGAGTCTGATCTGAACATCTCAGAATGGATGAACATACCAATGAAGAGAATGAACAAACACATTTTATTTTCCAAGGGTCACAAAATGGGCACGCAGGCCTGTTTTACATTTGGCCCGTTAAGACACTCATCTGTGAGACAGCAATTATACAGACAGACGTAGTGAGAAGGCTAGGAAGGGAGAGATTTAGGAAACCTTCTTCTTCTGACCTGTGCACCCTGTGGAAAGTTCTGGTTTTTCGTCCATTTTTGAACTTTGGTCTTGTTCCAGAACTTGAGTTTTTGTGTGCACATCCATTTTACAGATGTGGCTTATTTGTATGCAGACTGTTGGTTCCTCACCTCTCAGGCTGAGGTACCCCAACTTTAAAAGAACACCCCGAATTAGTCACCTTTTACAACTAGGCTTGTTAAGGGGAGACTACTGCGATCAAAGATCCACTGCTGGCTGCATGGATTTTTATCATGGTATATGGCATCGCAGGTTGACCCAGCCTAAAATTGGTGCCAGGATATGTCCGGGGAAAGTAAAGTCGGTCTGCGTAATGCTAACTACATTACCCACCTAGTGCCGAGTGGTTTGTAAAAATATGGGTGCTCTTCCCATATGCCCAATGGGCCCAAAGCAGAATTTTAAATTTACTTTTTAAACTTGTGTTAAGGGGACAGTGGGTGTGTTCTTTTTCCCTCTTGCAGTAGTGCCCTAGAACTACCCCAACTCTCTCAATCCCAAGAAACACATCATAGGTTCCTACCTAGAAGGCCGGTGAACACAAGGTGTGCCTATGTTATGTCTCTCTTTACTACCCCTTAGATCTCTGATGCTAAATCCACGGGACCAAAAGAACAAGGAATTGACATAATTGTACTGGGGACATTCTCAAAAGCTCTTTGGCCCCATCTTCAACATCTAGTGCACATAAATCTGACGGTACGAGTCTAACTGGTTATGTCCATCTTGCCTTTTCTCTGGCCGCTAAGTGATGGCCAGATCCCCCGGTCACTCATTGCTGCATGGTTTCTCTTCTATGTGTACCTCTGCCCTTTTTACAGGGAGAGGAAGAGATAAAGAGAATACAAGGACATACAGTAGAAACATGAAGAGAGCAAAGCAACATACAATCAATACATATTGTTTTATGATATACACCTATTCTCATGTGATTTCCATAGCCCCCATTGTGGGGAAAACAAGAACAGACACACTGACTCCCTAACATCATGTTGTAAGAGCCTGCTAACTGGGGGCTTCCTTTGAAGTCGGAGTACGTCTGCCTCAGAGGAAAGGAATCAAACCTGCCTAAAATAAGCAATTATATGCATTACTGACACCTCTTCTTGAGACACAATTTGTTTCCAGCCCTATTGTAACAGACACTTTGTGGTCTGTACTGGTACCATTTTTAAACACTTTGTGGTGAGTCTGCCACCCCTTTTTTTTTCCTCTATGAAAAAGGCCTGATTGTAAGCAACCATCAATATAAAGAATGCACTTGACTGTGATCTTCATTTTCAAATTCTTCTTTTTCTTTTTCTCTTTCTCCAGTTATCTCATCACAATACTGGAGAGAGATGTAAGGTACTTCCATGTGCTCTTTCTAATGTATTGCATAAGTTTACCTTTGCTTCTCTAAGGCTGCTCTTGATGCTGCCATTCTGTTTCTTGTATGATTTTCCTCATGCTCTGTGTTCCTTATATTTCTTCAATGTGGAAATTGGTCCAAGAAATTTTCCTCACATGACCAAACCATCTCATCAGTTGCTCTTTAATAAACCATATGACTGGTTTCAGTTCTAATCTTCTAATTTCCTTACATTTTAATTGTATTTCTTCTTGTTACTCTGGCAGCTCTTCTAAGACATCCCATGACTCTTATAATTTTGAACTCATTAGCTGTAGTGTAGTAGGGATCCATGTTTGGCAGCAAAGAAGCAGTGATCTGTTTTATCAAGTTCTCAAATCATGTTACAATGCTTGCAGTTCTCTTATTTTAAAGCCACATGTACCACACCAAACCACAAGCAACAGAACTGAACAATTAATACAGAAATACAAGAAAACATTGCGATGTGTCCATAAAATACATTGGAATCACTTGCACAAAAAGCTGGCAGCATAAAATCTGTTTGCTGTAGCAGTCGTGGTTTTGGTGGCAAAGCTTTTTGAAGGATTTAGCGTGGAGGATGAGATCATTCTATTTCAATGTCTGATCGACCCAACTGATCGAGGTACTGAGAACAGAATTCAACTGTGCGGCTGTGGTTGTCTGACCTTTGGGAGATGTGTGTGCCCGGGAAAGCATAGGCTTCAGGCAGCAAAACACATTTTTGTATTGTGGAGATGTTGGCACATTCTTCGAGGATGCATCGTACCTGGGGAGTTATTAAATAGATATTGACTCATAAAAATAAAACAGTATTTATTTTCAACATACTAGTATCCATTACAAGATGTAGAAGCAACCGCAGACGTTGGTTTAGCTGTTTTGAAATTTTACTAGGTAATATAAGGGAGGCGCCGTGGTCTAGCAGCTAGACATGAGTTCGGGTCCTGACAGGGTCCAGACTTTTTTCCAAAATGACCTTGGCTCCTAGGTCGACCTAGTCTTGAGTGGGTACCAGGTACAGTAAAAGTCAAAGACCCTTTTCCACGCCTTTAGGCGAATAGGGCATATAGGGCTAGACCTATATTTTTATAAACCATCGGCACAAGATGGGTGATGTGGTCAGCATCAGGCTGGCCGTCTTTACTTCCCGGGACTGCACCCGGTACCCACTCAAGGCTGGGTCGACCTGGGAGCCAAGGTCATTTTTGAAAAAAGTCCGGCTCCGCCAGGGAGTGAACCCATGACCTTCCGATCCGCGGCGAGCATCTAGCCGCTCAGCCACGGCGACTCCCTACCAGGTACAGTCCTGGAAAGTAAATGCAGCTAGTGTGATGCTGACAACATCACCCACCAAGTGCTGTTTGGTCTATGAAATATAGGTCGAGCCCTATATGCCAAATACCCCTGAAGGCGGGGAAAAGAGTCCTTTACTTTTACCAGGTAATATAAAGTTCAGTAGTTTGCCTTTGTGTTCTGAATGGTCCATGCTCCATATGATTGTCAGATCAATGCAAAGCAGTCTGCTGTCAAATGGCTGAATCAAACCAGGTATTGCTACTGTGGGTTCTAGTGCCCTATTTTGGGAAAATAAAGAAGGTTGTAAAATGTGACTAATCAGAGGTGCTCCTTTCAAAGTCAGACTGCATCTGCCGGAGATGCAAGGAACCAACAATAGTCTGCATACAAAAATGCCACTTCTGTAAAACTGATTGTGTACACAAAACTCAAGTTCTAGAATGTGACCAAAATCGAGAAGTGGACAAACAACCAGAACTGTCTATTGGAGTTCACCAGCAAGTGAAAGCTAAAGGGAAGATTCTGGAATTATAAAGTACATTTGCAGTGCTTTTGCTGCAGATGCCAGCTACAACAGGTAGTAAGAATGATAAAACCATGTACACAAACTAAGCAATGAAAGGAGCTTAAAGCATAATTTGTTAACAGGTCAGTTACCTGCAAAACACTGGGGAAATAAAGTATATGTTTGCTTTACAAAACACTGGGGAAATAAAGTATATGTTTGCTTTACAAAACACTGGGGAAATAAAGTATATGTTTGCTTTACAAAACACTGGGGAAATAAAGTATATGTTTGCTTTACAAAACACTGGGGAAATAAAGTATATCTTTGCTTTACAAAACACATTACAATAAAAGAAAAATGTGCACTGGCAAGAAATCCCTGTGGCTGCATCTGGATTCGTGAGTTAAGTGATTTGGTGTATTTGTGGGGTTTCGTTTGATTTTTGTATGTGCTGATGAAGGCTCTATAGCCGCAACATTCATGTTTTGTATGTGTTGGTTATATTGTGAAGCACGCTCACATACTTTTCCTTCGGTTTTATATCTTTCCTTGATACAATAAAAAAAAAAGCTCCGGCAACAGATCCTCATCAGAAGAAAGAAAATACATCACACAAATAAAGGAAAATGATACTGAAGTAACTATTACAGTATAATTATTCCTCATGTGGGAACCAGGGCCCCCTCGTGTGGGTTCCAGCCGCCTCCCCCCCCCTTTCCCCGCCGTGGCGGAAAAGAAAAGACAGATTTCCTTAAAAACAAGCATGTCATAAGACTCGACTAATCAGGGTTTTCTTCTATGTCTGAGTGCATCTGCCTGAGAGGCGAGGAATTAACAGTCTGCACACAGATAAACCAGACCTGAAATATGGATGTAAATGCAAAACACAGGTTCTGTAACAAGACTAAAGTCCAGACGTGGACAGACAACCAGAACTTTCCACCAGAATTTACAGCCAGTGAAACAGAAAAAGCATGAATATTATAAAAAATATTTTAGAATTGCTTGGACCATTCAGAATTATAAGATAGAAATAATTAAAACAGATATCACCCTACAGAGGCCACACAGTCACCTGGAAAGTGTAAAGAAAACTGACCAATGGGAGAGAAGAGTGGAAGAGAGAGGTTTCCAGTTTTTTATAAGTATTATAACAGTAATAATAATAAGAAGAAGAATGCCTATTATTAACAATTATAAACCTCATACAACAACAGTCAAATAACTTCCTGGCCTGTTGCCAGAAAACTGGTGGTGCCTTTTGCAATTAATTGTGTGTGCAACTACTGATCTGTTGTAACTGCTGCTTTCATCAATGATGAACTGCTGTTCTAGTGTCAGACTTTTGTGTGGGTACTTCTGACGGCTATCTTATGCATTTACTATTTTTATAAGAGACAGTGATGGACATTCTGTGTGGTTTATGTTGGCACAGGAACGGAGCAACTGGGGGTGACCTTATTGCAATAAGTTGGAACTGCCATTTACTGATTACCTAAAAACTTCATCAAATAGCCACTAACCTCATACAGAGGTGGGGGTATAAATGATTGGATACACAGCACCTTGAGGCAGGAACAGTCCATGCAGTGTCGCACGATCTGTCGGATACCCTCCAAGGACAGCGAGCAGTAGGACACAGAGAAACATGTGATCACGTGCCCATGCGCCTGGTCAGGCAGTCTTGCAATCTGGGATACATTACTAAAAACTTCATCAAATAGCCACTACTCTCATGTGGTGGTATAAATCATACACAGCACCTCAGGCAGGGAAACCATGTGTGGTCGGATAACCAAGGAAGCGAGCAGTAGGACACAGAAAAAATGTGAGGTATGGGTCAGCAGTGTTGCAATCTAGATGCTGATTAACTCCATGGGAACATTTGGAAACATGGTATACTATGTACATGGTCTGAGGTAGAGCCTAGATGTAAGGGCCCTTTGGAAGCAGGTAAACATGATATGCTAGATGAGGTAAGGGCCCTTTGGAGGCAGGTAAATGGAACAGGGGCACAAACAGACCATCATAGTCTGAAGACAAACGGTGAAGCAAGGATGACCAGGGGGTCTGACCAGTGCTTAATGCCAGATGAAGTGGCGAGATGAGCATACAGTTATATTATTGCCGTAGCACTGAAATTGGAATAGGAAGTCTGCTGAAGATGGGGATAGTGTACTCATGGGAACGTCCTGAGTGGTATGATGTTGATTTTTAACTAACAGGCTCATAAAATGTAAAAATAAAGTACCAAAATAATGCCACACTCATATTTTTATAAACCAATCAGCAACTGATGGATGAAGTGGGATAGACCATGCTTGCCGTACTTACTTCCCTGGACATTTCCTGGTACTCATTTCAGGCTGGACGGAGCTGGGAGTTAACGTAAATTAATTTGTTTTAATCCACTTGATGCTGATTCAAACTCAAGACCTTCTGGTCAGAGATGGGCGTAGGCCACTACACCACCACAGCTCCATGACTGCTAGACTGTTACTGATACCATTGGAATCAGAAATCTGTGCTTGCTGCTGAAGAGGTGGATGGACAACTTTTGGGAATGCCCCGAGTGTTATGATGTCAGTTTTCAACTCCTAACTCAGCGCCACAATTGAGAATGTCTGAACCATTTAAACCTTTTTGGGCATTTTTTATACCAGCTTACCATCTGCATAGTTTGGTGATTTATATATTTAAATATTAAGCCAGAATAGCCATAGAGAACAGTTTGATCAGCTACAGCATTGTTGCTGCTTTAAGGTAAAGGGTATGTTAAAGGTGAATTATTTTATATGGTAAAAGGTACGTAGAAGGCAAGTCATTTAAAAAAAACGGTGTGTGGAAAATGAAACATTTGTCATGGTAAATAGTATGGGGAAGGTGTGTCACTTGTTAAGGTAAGTGGTATGTGAAAGGTTTGTTACTTTGAGGTAAATGGTATGTGGAAGGTATGTCACTTATTAAGGTAAATGGTATGTGGAAAGTAAGTCACATCTCAAGGAAATAGTATGTAGAAGTATGTAATTTGTTATGGTAATTTCTCAAGGTGAATGATAGTCAGAAGGTATGTCACTTGTTAAGGTAAATGGTATGTTGAAGGTAAGTCATCTCCTAAAGTGAATGGCAGATAGAAGGAATGCATTCTGTAGAAGATAAATGTGGCAAACTGACCAGTGATGCTAGAGAGCTGAGATTGTTTCTGCTCAGGTTCAGTTCCATTAGATCGGTCAGCCCAGGCCACAACATTAAAGCCCGGAGGTCAATGGATGTCAGGCGACAGTCTCGCAGGTTGAGGTACAAGAGGCCAGAGTCCAGGCTCGACAGCAGGCTGTCCAGGGAGTCTCTGAGTGTGCAGGAAGCCAGGCTGAGCTGCAAAGGAAATGTATACATGATGTAAAAGACAGAACACATTCCAACGCATCAGGAAGAATAACAGGGTTCAGACAACATCTTCTGGATAAGCAGAACGGTGCCCTGAAACCAGTACCATTGCACTTCAACTCTCAGGATCACAATGTGTCTGTGACATGGAGGTGACAGCCATTAAATCTAACTATTCCAGTGATAGAGTCTGCAAGTCTCTTTAGAATCGCTTTATTTTTACCTGGGTATACAAACACCCAGGGGACTGAACTGTCAATACTGGTTTATCAAAAAACCTTGAGTTAAAGCACTTGGCATCCTTGGGCTTTTTATTCTTGAGTCACACGTCATTTCATTCCACTGGCCACATCAGCTAGCCTGCTTTGGGAATATGTTACTGAAGTGATTTTGTGTATTTTAATTATTATTATTATTATTATTCTTCGTCTTCCTCCTCCTCCTCTTCCTCCTCCTCTTCTTCTTCTTCCTCTTCCTCTTCCTCCTCCTTCTTCTTCTTCTTCCCATTCATCGGCTGTAAACTCTGTTGGAAAGTTCTGGTTGTTCATCCACTTCCTGACTGCAGTCCTGCTCCAGAACCTGAGTGTTGTGTGTGCATCCATTTTACAGATCTGCCTAATTTGTATGCAGACTGCTGGTTCCTTGCCTCTCAGGCAGATTCACTTCGAAGAAATCTCCCAATCAGTCGACTCTTACGACATGCTTTTTGGTAGGCAGTGGGTCTATTTTTGTTTTCCCTATAACAGGGTCCCAGGACCCACATAGGGACGTATTTGTGCATTTCTGTTTGATTTTTGTATGTGTTCATGAAGGTTCTGTAGCTGCAGCGTTCACTTTCCATTTGTGTCTGTCATATTGTGAAGCTTGCTGATCTACTTTTCGTTCAGTTTTATATCTTTTCTGGATAAAGTTTGGAAGTGTGGAAAAACCGGCAGTATATTCATAGACTCTCTGTGTGGATTCTGTGGTCTCTTTTTGGGGAGAGAGAAAAAGAACAGATGCACTGCCTGCTAACACGCGTGTTAAAGGGCATTGATGGGTTTGCTGAAATCAGAAGTGTTTGTCTGAAAAGCACAGATATCACAGCCTAGCTGTAAACCACAGCAAAACACATTGTGCCAAATGTCCTGTTAATGGTAAACACAGAAGAAGAATATATATCATCATCATCATAAACCACTTTTGCCATTAAGCGTCGTGGGGAGGTGTAATGACCCTGCTTTGCATGGTCCTCACGATTACATAGTGGCAAGCAGAAAGTCCGTACAACAAGGGACAGCACGAGATACTTGTGCCTAGTCGAGGAAGCGAGGGAAAGCCCGAGCTAGCCTCGTGGTCAGTCGATCATCAGAAGTCAGAGAAGACGGTTGTAGTATTTGAAGATGTCATCTTTATGTTGCGCAAATGTTTAATGTTCGAATATGTCGCGAGTGATAAAGTGTGAATAATGTTTGAACATGTGGAATAAATGGACCAGAATAAACTGACAGAATGTACCAAGAAGCTGAGCGGCGTTTGTGTTGTCAACCCTAGACGTTAAAGCAGTGAAAGTTTTGTAGCAGTAAACATCCAGAGAGTGAGCCGTGGCGAAAGCCAATAGGTAGTAAGCCAAAGTGCAGTCCAAGTCAAGCCAAGGTTTATTACAGGAGGAATAATTTGCGCTTCAGTGCACGTTGGCTGTCACTGTCTATTGTCATGTTGTGAAGGCGTAAAGTGTCTTTAATGTTGTCGATCCATGTTTTCCACCGCCGTCCTCTTGCTTTTGTAGCTGATCTTCTGAGATGTAGTGCCTGTGATGGTAGTTGATCTTGTTGCATTCTAACAAGATGGCCAAACCACTTGATCTGCTGTTTCTCGATGAATCTATTACAAAATGTTGTTCCCACAATTTGCCTAACAGTTTCATTATTCACTCGATCTCGGATGGTTAGGATGGCTGCTTTTCTCAGGCACCTCATCTCGCAGGTGGTGATTTTGCGTATATGGGCCTTAGATAGTGTCCATGTTTGGCACTGGTAAAAAATATATAATATACATAATGTCAGGATGAGATTTAAAGTACTCCCGTTTGGGTTCCTAGACCCCATTATGGGAGGGGAAATGGGATGGAGGAGGGACGGGGGAAGGATCGTAAGAGCTGACTAATTAGAAATGTTTTTTCTGAAGTCGGAGTGCATCTACCTGATATGAGAAGAACCAACAGTCTGCACATAAGCCAGATCCATAAATGGATGTGCATACAAAATTCAGGTTTAGGAACAAGACTAAAGTCCAGAAGTGGATAAACAACTGGAACTTTCTGCTGGAGCTTGCAGCTAGAGAAGAAGAAGTAGAAGTTGAGTTAACTGAGTTGAGTCAAGAATTGACATCACAGCTTTTGGGGGCATTCCCATAGTTGTTCCATCCTCATCTTCAGCAGCCAGCACAGAGTTTCAATACTCATGGTACCGGTCACAATCTAGTTCCATGTCCTTCTTGCCTTTCCTCTGAGTGTTGTCAGCCGGCCAGACCATCTGGTTACACCCAGGTGCCTCATTCTCTCCAGGCCATAATAATCTTCTTTCTCTACTGATTCCGTTGCTTGTTCCCAAAGGGTCTTGACCACATCTGCCTTGTCATGTATCAATTCACAGCAAAGTAGTGCAGATCCAGGTCGAGGGTCATGGAGACTCAGGGCTGTGGTGGCTAAGACTCTCGGACAGTGGAGCACACCAGCTGTTTCCTCTTATGAGTCTCTGGGTCTAGCCTTGTAGGTAAAAAGAGTGCACTCAGGCTCTACTAGGGTGATGGGTTACCTCCTAATTCCACTTCCTAAGCCTGGTAAGAAGAAGAAGAAGAAGAAGAAGAAGATTTAATGTACAGATAAGCTAGACAAACGACACATGACACAAACCCTACCTTCCTGAGTTTGCTCAGTGTCTTGAGAACCCCGCCAATCTGTAACGTGGCCGTCGGCAGGAGTGTCACATGGATGGAGTTGGGCAGAGACAAACACTGAAGCTCTGAGAGCAACGACAGGCCCTCCAGCAGACACTCCCATCTGGAGGAGTCAGAACAGACCTCGCTGTCCTCTATCTCAATGTGGGTTAGGTACTGGATATATAGACAAAGAAGTGTACATCAGATGCGCAGTAGGAAAAATGTATAACAATATCTTTGAAACTGATATGGCTGTTACATTTGTTGAATATGTTCGTCTTCATCTGCGCTGACCTCTGAAAGGGTGGCTGGCGTGTTGTGTTATAGTTTACAGTTAGGCTGTGGTATCTGCGCCATTTAGCCCAACATGTCTGATTTCATCAGATCCTTAATTGGTTACCTTTTATGACACACTTTCAATCCCAGTGGGTTTAGCATCAGAGGCCAAAGGGGTGTTCATTAGTCTTCTAGGTAGGAATTGAAAGAGCATTGGGGCAGTGGGTCTGTTATATTTTCCTCAAAAATGGGTTCTGGAACCCACATGGGTCAACTGGTTGAATACACATTTAAACATAACAGTAAAGTACCCTTTTCTACGCTTTCAGGCACATAGGGCTAGACCTATAATTTATAGACCAATCGGCACTTGGTAGGTGATATCTGTCAGCACCATACCGGCTGCCTTTATCTCCTAGAACTGCACCTAGTACCCACTTAAGGCTGGTGTGTGGATATATATATATATATATATATATATATTATAAACAAAGTAAGTAAAGAGCTCTGCCCACAATAGGTGTGCATTGGGTGCATAGTGTTAGACCATTGTGATTTTAAATTATTCTGAAAGACCAAAAAGCACTTGAAGAAAATGGAGCTAAATGTGATTACATCAGGTGTTTTTTTCCCTTCATATAGTCCATGCAGTGTTGTGTTGATAGTCATGTCTATCCACAAACTTCTGTCTTGTGTACTTTCTATCAATTCTGATACAGAATATCTTCCATGCTATGATGTCAAACTGTCCATCATTTTCTCTCTGTCTTCCTCTGGTTCCCCACCGTCATGATGTACATCAGTTTTCTCTTTCTTATGACACAACCAAAGAATGTAGATTGTCTCCTTCTGATGTAGCAATTGGTTCTCTTTGTGAGTTAGATTTGTTCAAGGCATCTTCGTTACTCTCTTCATGTGTCTAGTGTGTTTTCATCTTTTATCTATAAACCCACACCTACACCACTTCTACATAACTGTTCTAAATTAACCAAATGTTAGTCGCTCACTTTCACACATCAGCATATCCTTTGTACAGATCTTTAGAATTCTATTTCTTCACCCCAACATGAGGTGTAAAAATAGCATATTGTAATTATGCTAACATTCTAAATAAGTTATAAATTATACATAGGTCAAATTTTTAAATCTTATAATAGTTATAAATATATTTTACATTCTAAATATATTATACATTCTAAATACATATTAAATTCTTCACATATTAAAAATCCTAAATAAGTTATAAATTATAAATTTATCAAAATTATAAATGTAATGACAAATATAAATATTTTATATATTCTAACCAGATTATACATTCTTCACATATTATAAATAATATTACAATAAATATGTCAAAATTATAAACCTAATAACAATTATACATATATTATACATTCTAAATATTTTATACATTCTAAATATGTTATAAATTTTTCACATATTATAAATCCTAAATAAGCTGTAAATTATAAATATGTCAAAATGATAGATCTAATAACAATTATAAATACATTATACATTCTAAATATATTATACATTCTAAATTATTTACAGATTATAAATTCTAAATATGTTTATTATTCTATATTTATTATAAACTTAAAATATCTTATACATTTTAACAGGGTAAACACACTGTTCTGCTAAACTATTAGCTTGTTCCTGGCCTCCTGCTGATCTCTACTGATAAGTCACTACTACCTCAACATGTTTCTTGCCTCTGCTTTTGTTATGTGAATAAATATCTGTATAAATATGTTATTTTATTTCATTTTATTCAATCTTATTACTACCAGTTGTGGATGATTAACATTTGTATTTTCAATACTTTTTTCCTACTATTATTATCACTGTTAAATTCATGACTATTTTTGGAGCCTTGCTTTATTTTATTTAATTTTATCCATTCCACATCATCTTTTTAGTTTCTCATGTGACCCTTGGTTGTTGGAGTACTCTCCCCTTTGTTATTGTTTTGTAGTTTAGTCCATGTCGAGAAAGGCCCTGGCCGAAACTTCAATTTGTGTTATTTTGTGCACGTTTTTCTGCGTCCCCATTTCATTAAGCTTTTTAGTCACAGTTCACTGGATTAAGTTTATGTGGAAATCTTTGTTTGTGTGTGTGTGGTTTGGTGTCTAATGTTGCTAGGTAACAAACAACATACTCTTGGCTCCAAGACTTTGTTGAGTAATGAGACTGGCAGGCATACGTCAGGGAGCACCTCCAGCCACGCCCTCTGACATATGTAACGGAATGGGGAGTGGTCTTGCAAGGCTAAACCAATCAGAACATCATCAATGGTCAGCTTGCAGTCTAGCACAATTGTCACTGGACCTATACAGCATAAAAAACATTTCAGTCTCTGAGAATACACGGACACTGTTTGACAAGACACACTGGCTAGTAATGTTTCCAGCAAAAGTAAGTATTTTCTTTTGGAATAAATAAGGTGGATCGAGAGAGGGACCATGATGCATATGCAAAATATGGTAACTACAATACTGCCCAGGCTCTGTACTATGGAAAGAAGGAGTTGCATTTTTCGTGTTTAATTAGGAATCGACATCACAGCACTAGGGATGTTCCCATAATGCTCCATCCCAATCTTCAGCAGCAAGTGCAGAAATCCAATTTCAACAGCACCAGTAGCAGTCTGACTGTATTTCCGCCTCTCCTTTCCCTTGAGTGTTGATCGTCGACCAGATCTCCTGGTAACTCCTCACAGTACCATTCTCTTCAGACCATGATGAACCATCTGTGCTTCCGCACTATTATCTTGCCCCTAAGGGCCCTTACATCTAGCTTGTCATGCATCAGTTCAGCACCAAATTATTCAGAATTAGCCAGTTTATCTGCCTGTTCATTTCCTAATACACTGGCATCTTCTGGGGAAAATATCCAAAGGACGCTAACTACCTGAAGCAATGCTTGCCACTCTTCATGGAGCATACCGGTCTCCCCCTTTCTCAACATACTCTGTATAGAGTTGGGTGTCATATGCCAGACTTTTTTGCACTAAGCGGCATTCATTTTTCGCCCTTCGTCTGGGTACAGTGACCTCAGAACCATATATCTGCCGAGGACTACCCCAGGGTTCTGCAATTTCACCAGTGCTCTTCAATATGTGTACAAGAAATATTGCAGAACTTAAAGCAACAGATGCTGAAAGGATATTCACATTTGCAGATTATATTCTTGCATAAAGGCAGGGGCATAACAGGCAACGGATAGCCCATGAGCTACATGCAAATGTAGAAAAAGTGACTGACTGTCATCAACTAAGAAAAGGTGGCTGTTTTATGGTGCTCTCTGGACAACGAATTGTAAGAGCTGATGTTCTAGCAGGGCATAAACCCACTGCCACCATCAAGTATTTAATTGAAGGTGATTAATCAGGGGTTTGTGGAGAACCAATGTTTTGAGCCAAAATATACAAATATCAGCCTAGCTTTGAACCACAACACAATGTGTCAACCACCCTTTTAAGGGTGAATTCAGAACAGAAATAACTGACTTACCAAAGTTGTGTCCGTGTCGGACCAGAAGGTCAATGTTGGAGTAGATGCAGGAGATTCTGTTCAAGTACCTCTGTACTTTGTCCTTACTGATAGCTGTGGAGAAAGATAACTCTAATTATGATTTCTGCTAAAGAAGATAATCATATTTTCTGTTGTTTTTATGCCAGTAATATCCCATTCAACCCCTGTAGATTACAACTGAGATCTATATATATATATGTCTTTTTATCTGTCTATTTAATTTTATCTGCCCACATGTCTAAGAATCTGCTTATCTATGTAACTACCCATCTGTCTATGCATCCATTTGTCATGCAACTATTTATCTATATTAGTGTATGTTAAATTGAGTTAAAAACTCACATCATAGGATTAAGAACATTCCCATACTTGCTAAATCCCCATCTCCAGTAGCCACAGCAGAGTTCAAATTCTGATGGTACAAGTTGGGAGTCTGACTCTATGTCTGTCTTGCTTTTCTTCTTATTTAAAAAAAAGATTAAAGTCGAGAGGATCGACTTCACTTGACTGGAAGGCTAGCCGCCTGCCAAGGTAGCTCTGGCAATGATTCCCAGGGACCTCCATAAAAATTACACTTGTAAACTGAACGACCAGCAATAAAACAAACCCACAACCCTCTGTCCATCAGATCCCCTGGTCACTCCCTGCTGTGCCCTTCTCTTCACACCATGATTATCTATTTGTGCGTCTGTACTGTTCACTCACTCCCAAAGGGCCTTTATCAAATCTAGCTTGTGTTGCAACAATTTACCATCAAATTGTGCAGTACCAGCCAGCTAGTCTGTCTACTCGTTCATTTTCCAATACACCTGAATACCTTGGAGGGAATATTGAAAGAATGCTACCCAGGATCTCTGAAGCGATGCTTGCCACTCTGCACTGAGCAAACCTGTATCCACCTTTCTCAGCTTTCTGTGACAGTTGGTTACAATCACAACATCTGTGTGGTTTTTAAACCAGCAGAAGGAAACAGTGACTGCCTCCACCTCCATTCTCATACTAGATGTTAAGGTATCACATGCAAATCTTTGTTGCACTAAGGGTTTTCCATTTGCTTTTGCTTTTAATAGGTCTTACTGTATTTGCCCACCTAGTTGTATCTGTCTGAATATTTGTCTGTGGCTCACCCAGAGTTTTCCTGAGAACACTGTGTAGATATCCTGACTGACGTTCTCCAGGTTTCATCCAGACAATGGGTAACCTAAGAAGCTCTTTGCAAAGCCGTCGGTCTGTGGATAGTTAATGCATGGATGAGCTCGGTCATCAACACAAATACATATCATATTATACACAAACATATACATCATCATCACACAAAACAAGAACCTCATTATCATCAACACATACATACCTCACTGTATTTACACACAAACACACAACCTTGCCATATTCAACACACATACACTATTAACATCATCACCAACGACCCCCCCCCCCCTTCCCCCCACAACTGTATATAGAAGTCACAATAATAGTCATCAGTGTTTCTAGTTTGCTGTGATCAGGTCACCCCATACTTGCTCTATTCCAAATGAAATGTCTCTCACTGTCCCATCTAAAAAACTGGTGAAAAAACAATGAGTCTCAGCACAATTGAGAAATATGTGCATTGAGTAAATGCATAAGGCAGTTGCTAGAGGTGCCAAAGCCAACAGTTACCACCAGAAATGCAGTCTGTCATTGACATAAGACCTTGATCATGATAAGTTGACTATTATACACATGTAAAATTATTACATAATGTATTGCAACATCCCATAAGTAAACCGGCTACCCGTCATTTTGAATACCACAACACAACCGCTGCACAAATGAAAGGCATTCCACATGAAAAACACTAACGCTGTCATACACCACACCAGCACTGTCATTTGCCATCCTGTCACTGTCAAACACATACTATAACTGTCATACGTCATACACTCATTGTCATATGCCACACTGTCAATGGCAAACACACACTAGCCCTGTCATATGCAACAATGTCACTGTCAAAAACATACTAGAACTGTCATATGTCATACACTCACTATCATATGCCACACACATACTAGCCCTGTCATATGTCATACACTCACTGTCATATGCCACACTGTCAATGGCAAAGACACACTAGCCCTGTCATATGACATACACTCACTGTCACTGTCAAACACATACTAGCCCTGTCATATGCCATACTGTCATACACCATACTAATACTATTAGAACACCAAACTCACTATTCAAGTACTGACAGATCAACTTCCAAAGACCCAACAATGACATGACCCACCATGGCGGAACCCAGTAAAGTTGACACACTTGAGGCGGGAGTGAGGCTTCAGGTTGAGTAGACCCATAGACAGGCTGTCCATGAGTGACATGGACTCTCCGTTGTCTGCAGGTACTGTTAGATAATCACTGCAGACCATTTCTTCAACAGGAATAAGGCTCTGTATGGGAGAAAGACTAGGTGTTTGTGTAAGGTAGAAGGCTCTGTATGGGAGAAAGATCAGGTGTTTGTGTAAGGGATGAGGCTATGTGTGGGAGAAAGATCAGGTGTTTGCATAAGAGATGAGGCTATGTGTGGGAGAAAGATTACGTGTTTGTGTACAGGGATGAGGCTATGTGTGGGAGAAGGACAAGGTGTTTGTGTACAGGGATGAGGCTCAGTTGGAGAGAAAGACAAGGTGTTGTGTAAGGGATGAGGCTCTGTGAAGGAAAAAGACTAGGTGTTTGTGTTGAGGGATGAGGCTTTGCATGGGAGAAAGATCTGGGGTTTGTGTACAGGGATGAGGCTCTGTGTGAGAGAATTACTAGGTGTTGTGTACAGGAATAAGTCTATGTGTGGGAGAAAGACCAGAGAGATGTAGTTATCTGATGGCACATATTGATTATTTGTATGCTTAACACTTATTGGTGCTCTAGATGCAAATGAACTGTCAAATGACTGGTTGAACCCTTGGATATTCTTACATGCAATTTGAACAGCTTTACTCATTTAATTAAAAAGATTATAAAAGTCAAAATTATGACATAATTGTGTTTGTTCCAGTACCTATACCCTAGGTTTAGTATTGCCATTGTGAATTCCCTCAGACATTAGCTAGAACCTTGTGAAACTAAAAGAGTTAAATACTGAATCAAAAACATCAGAATCAGCATTGTAACACACCTGAATGTGAAGTAGTGTAAAAGGCCAGGTGGAAACCAGGTATGACAAAGCCTTGAGCTGGCGCTGCAGGATGGCTTCGGTCAGCAAGCAGGGGTAGAGGTCGGAGGGCAAAGTGTTGAGTTTCATGGACTCCAACCGCCCAGGGCCAGACACTGTCTGGTACAGACACAGCTCTCGTAACTTCCTGTGGGTACAAGTCAGGTATTATTTGTTCCGGTACAGAGGGTCAGTCAGGTATCATTTGTTCTCTTATTGTTTCTCTTTCTTTCCACACAAACACACACACAAACACAGCTCTCGTAACTTCCTGTGGGTACAGGAGGGAGGTACAGTCAGGTATTATTTGTTCCTGTCTGTCTATTTATTGATTGTAATCTCTGTTTGTTTTTCTTTCTTTCGACACACACACACACACATGCAGGCACGCACATACACACACAACATACTATATGCATATATTTTTTCTGACTTTTGTATATCTTCCCACTTCTAGTCACCCTCCACATTTTATAAGGATTATACCAGGGCTATTCAACAGCTGGCTACCATAGATCTAGCAAGTGGCCCACACAACACTGCTAGTTGTACTGCATTAATGGTCATTAATGAAATACCTTATGTAATAAGAGAGGAAGTCAATTAGTGAGTCACAAATTGGTGTTTAAAAAACAAAACAAAAACAACTAAAGATGATAACTTGAAAACCATTTATTTTTACACATACACTGTCCCTTTAATATTCAATCTAATTTCCACCAACACTGATGTACTTCTAAACCTCATTTTCACTTAACATTTAACTTCTGCGTCATTCACCAAAGTGAGGATTAGGTGGACCAAAAAGGTGGAAATTGCTAGGGACTAAGTCAGGGCTGTTAGGTGGACGTTTCAGAAGTTCCCATTCTAGGTCGTTAACTTTCTCCTGATTTAACCGAGCCGTATATGGTCTGGCATTGCCATGAAGGAGCAGCACTCCTCTGCTCAGCAGTCCTGGACGTTTTCTTCCAATTGCATCATGAGGCATCGATAGAACTTTACAGTATAAATCATCATTCACACTGTCACCTTTTTTTTTTTTTAAATTGATGAAAAGCACTCAGTGACAATTAAAAAAAACTGACAGTATAATCTCCCCTGCTGATGGTGTAACCCTAAATTTTTTAACACAAGGCAAAAAATTATGTTTTCACTGCACTGAAGCAGGCTTTAATTCAGGCTGGTCCACATTAATAATCCTTTTCAGCATGTCTTGTCCTTCATCTGACTATCAAGAGAGATGCTGCAACGACAGGCCTAATCAATTCATTTTGTGTTTGTCCATCATTTGTCTGGGTACCCACCTTGAGCACACTTTCTTAAATTTCAGTCGATCATGCATTATGTTGTATGCTGAATTGTGTCAGCACCCTATTGCAGCTGCTAAAAAGTCAACCATTACTTGCCTGTCACCTCTAATCATCTCCTCCACCTGCTGCATGGATGCGTCTCAACAGGACAACCAGATCGGAGTTCATCAACAATTTAAGAGCACCCTTGAGAAAATTATTGGATCCAGCTATGCACCACTTTACAGGATAAACATTTGTTAGCATAAACAGGATGCATCTCTTGATGAATCTCATTTGCAGCCAGCCCCCCCCCCCCCCCCCCCCACCAAAAAAAAAACAACCACGTTATTCTTTGAGGGCACCCTCCTCAAGTACAGTCACAATTTTGCTTCTGTGTTGTAAATGTGCATGCAACACCTAGCGCCACCCAACGAACGGAGACAATAAAGTTCTATGTTTCTGTCACCTAATGACACCTTTATAAACCACCAACTATATTTTGCTGCCATCCCATAACCATTTGTGACTTACTTATTGACTTAGCCTCGTAATTCTACATGTGTATGGCCAACATATCGTGCCAGACTACTTCCATCAATGACAAACTGCATTTCTGGTGGTGGCTTTTGGCTTTGGTGCCTCTAGCAACAGCTTTATACATTTACTGCATGCACATATTTCTGAACTGTGCCGGGACTAATTGTTTCTTCACCAGTTTTTCAAATGGGGCAGCGAGGACATTTCATTTGATTTTCACTGGCACCAAAATGGAGAAAGTATGAGGTGACCCGACTGTAGCAAAGCTGAAACCTCGACTACGACTAATGATCCTTTTACACTGGGTTCAGTCTCCTGGCCCGTAATGATTCCCATTTTCCACATTTTGGCCCCTCAGCAAACTTAGTTGAATAGCCCTGATGTCCCTGGTATTTGCAGTCACAGACAAAACATACCCAGACAAGACCAACAGACAATGTTTGATCACATGCAATGGCATTTGAAAACTATTTGCAGTAGTATGTGTATACTGATGAGTGTATGTGTTTGTGTAATTATGTAAATGCATTGGTTAGATAGTCTTTCCACTTCGGCCTAGGGCAGCACATAGGACAGAGGTCACAGCTGTCTATGTCTGGCGGTTCGTTGCCACCTGTTTTAGGTCCTAATGTTTACTAGGCCCATGGTTGAGCCTTCCCTGATGACAGTTGAATACAGGATCTCTCTGGGTCTTCCCCGTTTTCTCTTCTCTTCTGGTATCCATATGAGGGCTTGATGGGGGAGTCTGGTATCCATATGAGGGCTTGATGGGGGAGTCTGGTATCCATATGAGGGCTTGATGGGGGAGTCTGGTATCCATATGAGGGCTTGATGGGGGAGTCTGGTGTCCATATGAGGGCTTGATGGGGGAGTCTGGTATCCATATGAGGGCTTGATGGGGGAGTCTGGTATCCATATGAGTCTGGCATATGAGGGCTTGATGGGGGAGTCTGGATGGGGGAGGTCTGGTGTCCCATAGGGCTTGATGGGGGAGTCTGGTATCCATATGATATGGGGGAGTCCTGGTATCCATATGAGGGCTTGATGGGGAGTCTGGTATCCATATGAGGGCTTGATGGGGGAGTCTGGTATCCATATGAGGGCTTGATGGGGGAGTCTGGTATCCATATGAGGGCTTGATGGGGGAGTCTGGTGTCCATATGAGGGCTTGATGGGGGAGTCTGGTATCCATATGAGGGCTTGATGGGGGAGTCTGATGGGGGAGGTCTGGTATCCATATGAGGGCTTGATGGGGGAGTCTGGTATCCATATGAGGGCTTGATGGGGGAGTCTGGTATCCATATGAGGGCTTGATGGGGGAGTCTGGTGTTATCCTTCTCCTTCTTCTTTTGTCAAAATCTGCTTGTGCCGCTAGGCGTCGCAGTCCATCAGATGATCGGCAACCGAGCCAGGACGCGCTCAGTCGCTTCATATGCCGTGATGTTATGAAGTCTCAAGTTGTCCTTGACTCCTTCAATCCATCTTCTTCTTGGTCTTCCCCTGCCTCTTGGTGTTTCGATTTTCATGTTGTATGCTCTTGATGCTGGCATCGTTGGTTCCATTCTCATTAGGTGACCAAACCATTTCATTCTTTGCTTCTCAATAAATTTAACGATGGGTATGGTTCCAATAGTTCTTGTAATCACATCGTTTCTCACTCTATCTCTTCTGGTTTTATTCGCAGCCATTCTCAAACATCTCATTTCACAGGTGGTTAGTCTTCTCTCGTGTTCTTTATGTTAATGTCTAAGTCTGACATTGATAACCTAATGTCGGTATAAAGATTGTATTTATAATTTGTCTTTTTATCTCAGCTGGGACAGCAGGGTGTTTTAAAATTGGGGCAAGCTGGTATGCGACATTGTTGGCTTGTTGGATTCTTGCTTCGATCTCTCTGTCTATTTTACCATTGGATGTAAAGATACTTCCCAAGTATTTAAATTCTTGCACTTGTTTTAGGCTGTGATCTAGAATCTTTATGTTGATGGTCTGTTGCTCTCTAATGCTCATGACTTCTGTCTTTTCTGGTGTTATCCAATCTTATCCATTTTGAGTGTATGGTTGATGTAGTTCAAGCAGTGCTTTCTTATAAAATTTGCCTTGCTTGGTCTCTTGTCTTTTTGCTTATTGGATCTGTCCTGTGGAGATTAAGTATTTTTTAAAGACTTTTGCTCACAAAACTGTCTACTTGTTGATCTACAGCTACCATTGCTTTCCAGCTCTCGCATCCATGAGTTAGCACTAGAATCATAAAAGAGTTGAAGATCTCAAGTTTTGTGTGTTTGTCTTCCAGCTGTTTGACGACAGTTGGTTAAACGCACTAGACGCCAGTGCCATTCTAGATGATATTTCTGCGTCACTGTGTGTACCAGTGGTGACGCACGCATGTAACGGCTGTAATCAGTGTTTACATTTTAAATTGCCATTGAAAAAAGTATTTCACCATTTTTTATTACTGTGTATGATTTATTACAAATACAAAACTCAATTTACATCTCGAACATAGCGAAAAGAAGGCTTGCTGCACGCTTATGGCACTTAGATAGAAACAGTGATTTAAGGGAGAGGAAAGTATTATGTGACACAATCTCTAGTGTAACCGTTACATTCTAACACTTACACATGTCAACTTATCAAGCCTCACCGCTAGTGTGTGTATATCAGTATAGTATTATATCTTGGTATGCTGTCTGTATGAATATGTAACTGTATGAATGTGTACACTGTATGAATCTATACACGGATATGTAGGTATGTGACGTGAACTGTTTGTGAAGTCTGTGTGTTTGTGAATCTGAGTATATGTTAGTGTAGCAGAAAGAAGGACAATATCTATAAAAGCAGTATATAGCATAGAACTGCGCTCGCCCACTCACACACACACGCATGCACACACACACACACTCACACATACACAGCAGTTTCATTGCTTAATTTGTCATGAGGAAATAACTACCACTGACCTGGGAGAACAGATTGCCTCCCCCTTAATATCTTTCACAAATCCCAGCTGCCCCTGGGAATCTCTGTATAGATGATACACAAAATGAGCCTCTGTCATCCACAAGGGGTGACGTCTCAGACTGGCCTCGTAGCTGTCATAGTCGCTGCTGCTGTCGCTGTTCTGGTTGAAATCGGCTGTAATGTAGTCCACTTCATTCATAGCATCCGTCATCGCCATGACGACAAGTTTAGTTGTGACTGGACGGCTGATTGGCTGGTTACATTGCCGAAGTGGACTACGATGTTTGACAATTCTGTAAATGTTCTGCTTTGATCAACCATTCGTCCGTTTCTGATCCTGTATTTTATTTTAAGGGGGGAAAAGAGGGGGGGGGGGGGGGGGGTGTAAAAACAAGAATAGGATTATAAATGTGCATTGTTTACAACTAGGCTGTTTTTAGGTGTAGAATATTTTTTTTATGTCTATAACATTTCATTACTTCTAACAGAAAGCAGATACAAAGATTTTTTTTTACAGCAGAAAAAGAAAAGTTATGGTAATTAGAAAGATAATACGCCCTCCTCAAGACAACACCAAACTTAATGAAACAGCTCTGAAGCAAGTCAATACACTAAAGTACTTGAGTACACTAACAGGCAGACGGAAGATATATTAAAGAAGTTTAAATGCAGAATTGTTAAACAAAATGCAGGATTTTACAGAACAAAGAACAGACAATGCAATCTTGCTTGTTAACTGTTATGAGGAAGAGAATTCTTTAGAGCTATGTATAGTAAAAACTTAACTTAAACTCATTTAGGAAGAATACTCTGTTAAAACGAAAATAACTTTGGTTCTACAAAGACCTATTATTGTTATGAGTTCCAGTTAGCACCAATTTGATTTAACATGAACTCAATCTTTGATTTCTTGGACTTCACGTTAACAAGTTTTTACTGTAGTTCCAATCTTGTTTTACGGAACACAAACTTTGGCCCCTTGGATTTCATAATAACAAGGTTTTATACTGTAGTTCCAATCTTGATATATGGAAGTCAATCAGGGACAGGTGGTCAATAGGCCAAAAAGTATGTGGAAGGGGCTGAGATGAGATTTTATAGATGAATGATGAGAACAGACTGGACAGATTCAACAAATCAATGAAGATTTCTTGAAAGAAATGAATTCATGAAGAGAACTGATTGCCCACATCAGAAAGAGACAATCTACATTATTTGGTCATGTCATAAGGAGAAGAAAACTGGAAATCATCGTTACAGTGGAAAAATAAAGGAGGAAATGAAGCAGAGGGAGACAGAGAAAATATGTTGAACAGTCTGACATAATGAAAGGGGAGATAACTGTGCCTAAATGACTGAACTGACAAATTGTGAAACAGAAGGATGTGGATAAAATGAGTACCAACACCAAATAGCATAGGCTACAGGAAACATAATTTTTCATTGGAAACTTAAGTGAATAAGATAAAGAAGACATTGGTAAGCTGCAAGTGACAGCTCCACTGAGATATAAGGGGCAGACAAAGAACTGTTCATATCAAAATGAAAATAAAACAAAGCAACAACAATAGAAAAATTTACTTTGGGCTCAAGTGGCCATTTATGATAAATGTCAAACAGGGGCAAAGAGATATTTTTTATAAAGCTAGAGGGCAAAGTAGCTTCTCTACAAGTTTTCGAGGACTACCCATCCCCACTCTGAAATTTTTCTTCTTCTTCTTCTTCTTATTATTATTATGTTGATTATGATTATTATTTTTATTATTTTTATTATTTATAAATTCTTCTTCTTATAAAATACAATTGCTGTGTAAAAGATGAAGGTTTGGAAGGTCTGAAGGTAAGACGGGCCAGAGTGCCCAATTTGTGACCCTTTAAAAATAAAATTAATTTGTTTATTCAATCTTCTTCTTCTGTGTGTTCACCAGCTCTTAACTCTGGCAAAAAGTTCTACTGTTTCATCCATGTTTGGACTTGAGTCATGTTTCTGAACCTGGGTGTTGTGTGCATATCCGCTTTACAATTATAGATTTTTTGTTTGTTTGCAGACTGTTGTTTCATGGGGTGGGGGGGGGGGGGGGGGGGTTGCACTAGGCAATCAGGTACAGACTGTAAATTGCTTATATAATATTCCAGAATATTCAATCAACTGACGCAGGAGATCAGTGTACGACTTCTGCTGTCAGTCTGCATAAACTATACTGAATCCCTGATCAGGTCCCCTCAGCCTACTTCATACCTCCTCCCCAAACCCCCATGTATAGAGGTACTTCTTTTCTGAAATTGTTCTTTTTTACGTATTATTTTCAAATAACATTTATTTACTTATGCATATTATCATTAGGCATTTAAACAAGGCTTAAGTCCCTGAGCCCACAACCGGCCCCCTTGTCTTCGCCTGGAAGATCGGTTATGGGGCTGGCGGAGCCACCTAATGTTTTCTTTGTGTCGCCCCTGACAGTATATTCACACGTTCCCACAGACACAGTAAGCCAGAGGCATCAGTGTCTGCTGTAGAATTCCAAATGATAACCTTGTTTCCAGGACTGACAACAGGATCTGTTCTCATTAGCCTAACATCCGACAAGCGATTCTTTGGTGTACAGTTGATCAGTGAACGAGTCCTTATCAACAACTTCTGTTTCCCCAATCTCACAACAGCTAGTACATTCCTAACTTTCGCAGACAAAGACTTTCTTGCAGACATTACGTGCACGTGTCAAGGTAATCCCTGAAACGCAAATTGATCTGGATTTGTTCCAACCTGGATGACCTTTCACCTCCTCACCTTCAAATACTCGTATTTTGGCTCCTTTACTTCAAGCCATAAACAATGAACAATGTTACCTATGATTAACTATGAAAGTTTAACAGTTATGTAAACAATTACCTCATATACTTGTTGACTGAGCTCTGCTTCTGTTCACCAAGTTTCAGTAATATCTGGGGTTGCGTGTTGAAAGCTGAGTAACTGAGACAACCACAACAGACAATTACACACCGAGTGAGGTAGGCAGAAGACACAGTGACTGGAACAACACATGTAAACAAGCGATGTGTCAAGGCTAACCTGGCGCTCTCTAGCGATCTTTTGGCAGCGTTGGGGCGATGCTTTTCCTCTTCCTCTTTGTGAGGCAGCAAGCGAGGGTGCTTTGTCTGCCTCGTGACGAGAGAGGCGTGGGTTCGGCGTGAGGTGTGCACGATTCTGGCAACAAGGATTTAGTTTTTCAGACAGGCGGACAGGAACTGGGCGCTTACGGGTCTTTAGAAGTTTCCTACACTAGAATCTGACCGACGATCAACACTTAAGGAAAGAGGTGGCCCAGCTCACTAGCGTAGCTGGTTAAACCTGACTTCGCGGCGACCCGGTGACGAACTCCTTGTGGTCTGAGTTCACCCCGGGGGTAGGCAGAAAAGCCACATCTATCATGGAATCAATCGGCTCTGTGCCTAAGTCGATGCGAACGCTTCGTAATGCTGGGGTGCCGGGTTCGATCCCAGCTGCGGGCCATGTGCCTTGCGTTGGTTTCGATAGTGGTATCAAGAAAGCCGAACGTCCAGAAAGCAATGGCAAACTACCGGACGTAAATTTGCCTAGAAAAACCACACAACAGCCAGGGGCTGTTGGGGTTGGTTCTGCAACGTCCTGTAAAGGATACGTAACTAACCATCATGGAATCAAGACCGAAGTGTTGCGATATCCAAAGTACCGAGCCAAAGGGTTAACAACTCATGGTTTCTGGATATTTAAAGGTAAGAGGTGAGACGATTATACATTGACACTGTACTGGATACTATCGGACTTGGAACTCTGCGCTTGCTGCTGAAGATGGGAACGGAGCGCTTGCGGGAATGTCTAGAATGGTGTCGATTCCTAATTCAACATTATAATTGACTAGAATATCAAATTGCCAGGTGGAATAGCTACAGCTTGTCGCTGCTAGTTCTCTGGACTAACGTGATTGGCCAGCACTCAGAGCATTTGTTCTGGTGGTTTGCAGTACCGGCACCTTTTAATGCTTGTCTCCTAGCACTTCTGTAATAGACACCCTGTCTCCTAGCACTTCTGTATCCTAGCACTTCTGTAATAGACACTCTGTGACTAATACCGACAAATTACTGTTTACATTTAATTTTCTTGTTGTACATTTATTTCGTGCTTCCAGTCAAACAGGCGCACAACTCTGTCATCCTATCTTTATAAACAGGGAATCATATCATACAGTATCCCCGCTTCATCCTCATCAAGGACCTTGCCAACTGGTGCAGGCATTGATGCATCTCCTTTGTGTTCTAGAAGAATTCCACTGATTATATTCCTCCATGCTACTGTCTTAAGCCATCCATAATCATTTCTCTTGGTCTGCCTCTTCTACCAGGGAACTTTGTCTCCTTGTCATTGTTGTATATAATGATACTTTCTTTAGCCATTTCCAGGCACTTACTGTTAGTTATTCTGGCAGTCCAAGGTATTCGCGACATTCTTCTCAAGAACCACACCTCAGTCGCCCCAGAACTCTTCTTGTTTGCTCACTTCCCCGCATACAGCTGTATAAGTCCTTCCCGGGATTAGGTTAGTAGCCTATCCTGTACAGGACATTGTAGAATCAACCCCAGCATTTTTTGGCTGTTATTGTTTTTCTAGGCAAATTTACGTCCAGTAGTTTGCTATTTCTGCTGACGGTCGGCTCCTCCATACCACTGTCGAAACTAACGCAAGGCCCGCCGCAGGGATCTGACACGGCATTCCGGCAAAACTAAGCGCTTTTGCAACGCCTAAGCCACAGACACGCCTCCCCGGGGACGAAAGAGAAAACGACTAGCGGCTAGCTCCAACTGTCTAGTAATATCTACCAGGGTGAAGGGTCTGCGTGGTCCTAGGCATGATGTCCGCCTCGAGGGCTAAAGGTTCCGGGTTCAATCCTTGGTAAAGGCTGGGATTTTTTTCACGTGAACTTGTACTTCTAGTAACTCCCCCTGGTCTTTGGGCAGTAAGATCGGACTCACGTGTGCATTGTTGCGCACGTAAAAAATCCCTTGGCAGTTAGAAATCGAAAAGAGAAGCCCCACGGCGCTGCCCGGGCAAAATTTGGAGTTGAAAATCCACCTAAAGTACTTCAGGATCCTCAGCGGTGCTACAGAGCCTGTGCACTGTGCTGGGCTTCTTCGGATTCAGACTTGAGTTTGAAGAAGAACGGAACACTTATAGGATACTATGCGTGTGCCATGATGTTGATCCGTTATTCAGAACTTGAAAACCTCAAACCTGCCTGTGCGAAACCGCCAACCTGCCATTACTACGAATATTTACTGGACAGGCCCACAATGTTTTCTGACTTCTCTCCTGTTATATCATATGTTGTTATTTCAACATGATACTAATTACCAAAAACACTGAAATAACATCCACACCGTAAGGTAGCTGTGATATCCTAATTACTAAAACTAACACACACGTCTTATGTAGAAACATTTTTTTCAGAATGCCAATGATTGCAAGCCGCCACACGAGTTAGAGTCCTTAGTCCCAGCTAGACTGGACTGAATGGCAACCTTCTGTCTTCAAGACGATAGTGTTATATTGAGCTATGAGGAGGCATGGAACTCACAGCCCATGGCGATGGCGAGTGTGACTAGCAAGACCCGCGCGATTAAAAAAGGTCTTCCACAATGATACCTTGGAATTTCAGGGCCGTTGCTGCCATCACATGTGTTAAGTGTGCTTTTTTTTAAGACGTTCAGTTCTCATTCTTTCTGCAATCATTTATTCCTTCACTCTCATTCCCTTCCTGATTTGTCTCCTCTACATAACACGGCTCATGACATTTTGTTCCCAGGAGTCCACCTCAATACATGTATCATTCATGTCACGCTTGCAAACATCTTTATAACGTGGTAGAGGTCGGCTTCGACATCTTCTACTTGTCTGCTTTCTTATCCTTACGTCCTTTTTAGGACGTAATTTTTTGTTATTTGAAGCCCCACTCTGGCTTTTGCCAGGGGCCGCAATATAGGCAGGCCATAAATATGGCCAATTGTCTGAACGCGGTTTCTGGGACCTCTCCACGGTGATCCTCATCCACATGGTGGCACTTTGTGTCATCGGGTGTTTATCGCTTGTGTGATGTCCTGGTGGGGTAGAAATTCATTCATTCATTCTATATGTCTTTAATTCACCACAGAGGATGTCCTAAAGGACTCTTCCATCATCCATTCTCCAGGTGTGACTGAGCCACCATAAATTAGTAATGGTCCTTATCCCCCTCCCCGACAATTTTAGAAATATTCAAATAACAGAAAGTGTATTGATTGGCACTCATAGAAAGAAGTAGAAAAATAGAAGAACACACTAGACAACATAAAACCGAAAGCTATAATTACCGTGCCGGGAATTGAACCTGTCACCTCAAGACGGCGTGTGCGCCTCGCTGTGAATATAACTGCACTAAGAACATGGTCAACTATGCACCCCCCAAAAAAAAGGATTCTAGGAATAAAAGGTGCCGGTATTCACCGCAAAGTTCTACAAAAGGGTGCCGGTACTCAACGCAAAGTTCTGCAAAAAGGTGCCGGTACTCAACACAAAGTTCTACAAAAAGGTGCCGGTACTCAACACAAAGTTCTACAAAAAGGTGCCGGTACAAAGTACCAATTACAATAGTGGATACACAAATTATTTCCGGAAAGAGGAGGGGGTACTGTGTACCATGACGACCGCCTAAAAAAAAAACCCTAGTGATGATAAAAATAATAATAATTGTCATTGCTATTGCGTACATAAACAAGGCTAAAGCCTTTTAGTCTGTCTGTTGTCCCTAGACAATTAGAAGGGGGCTTAAGTACTTCCCGCTCACCATTGTTTATTTGCGGCGGCGCCCCTGGCAACCGCGTCATGATATATCAACAAGTATATAAGGCAGGCTGACTGGTTTATCGGACCCACCCACCTTAGAGGTCACCCTGGTAACCGTTTTGTGGTGCCCCAGTATAACTGCTATATGGCTTTTGGTTGAACGAGGTTTTCGGGATCCGTACCTGTGTGATTCTCATCCTAGAGATGTTAGTTCTACACACTGTAATCATGGAGGGGAAGAACACACACATACATACACACACATACACACTTCACACACACAAATTGCTAAAGGCAGGTAGGTAATTAGCGCTCGCTGGGTTTAAGGTGCGTTCCACATCTGATCTTTTGTTAAACTATATCTTCTCGCCTAATTAAAGCACCAACAGTCAGGTTAAGTTGCCTAGCGGAAAAGAAATTTGCCGTTGCTAAAGCAAGAAGGCGGACACGGGAAACTTGAAACATGTTGAGTGTAACAATCATCATTATCGTTATCATCATCATTTGGCCTGTCGAATAGCGTAGGCGTTCATGCATTTCCACAGATCTCGGTACTTTTGACCTCTGGATCAGCTCCACCGTCGCAGTCCATCCGTCATCATCTCTCTTGGTCTGCCTCTCTTTCTTCTACTGTTGATCTTCCCAGTGGTTACAGAATTCTTCAAAGTATCCCCTCTCATCACATGACAAAAGAAGAGTGCTTGTATTTTCCTTACAACTGCATATATTGATCTCCTGTATTAGCTTTTTTCTTAACATTGTCCGAGGAACCACATCTCCGTCGCCTCTAGATTCTTTCTGATGTGTGCATTCTTATTCCATGATTCATTACCATACAGCAATATAGGTTCTACATAACATTTTAGTACTCTCTTTTGGTCATCCAAAGAGAGGGACCTGTTGCACTAGATGTTCTTCATTTGGTTAAATCCAGCCCTGGCCTCGCCTATTCTGTTCTTAATAACAATACTAGAGGCAATCGGGGGCGAGGCCACAAGGTAATCATTGGTGAGCATCGGTCAGGGAATGGGGGAACCCTCAACCTTCTTATGATTTTTCTTCGGAGCTCGTCAAGGTGATTACGTCTTGTTTAAGTGCACTTTAGTAATAATAATGTAAAAATCATGTGCTGAGTGGAAAATAATATATTTGAAATAATTAAATATGTATAAAGAAAAAGACAAGCAGAAAATACACTTTCAGTCCCCTTACACATTTCGGGGGGGGGGGGGGTGAGGCCCCTCCCCTATTGATCGTGGGGGCCCAGGGCACCTGAGTTCTGTTTCTGAGCTCCTGAAGGCGTAAGCAACGCGTAAAGGGAATGTTGTCAAGGAAGGGGACATATAATGGAAAGGATAATATGAAAATCTACTCCTTGACCCTAACTCTGCTCCTAGCATACAAGCGCTCCAAAAAAGATTGCCGTGTTTGGTGGAAGCCGCAACCCACACCCAAGCAGCCTTAATAACAAGAAAAAAAAGTTTGCTAGTCAGGGACTAAGACTTGTAGTGTTCTAGCCCGGACATGATATGTTCATATGAAGTCCTATCAACAGTAACAGTAACCAGATACACTAACCAAGTAACCAAAAAATGTTCGTCAACACTTACAGAAACTTTAGTTGCTCAATTAACTTTCGTAGGCATGTGTTACACTAACAATCGACACAAGTAAATATATAATGATATTAGTGAACAATACTAATACTACGTGAACAATAGACGCAAACCAACCCATAGTAAATGGAATTGCGATTGTCGTCCAACATCTAACTACACATATATAACTACACTGGCAGCACCTAGTTAGACCACGTGTGCGAACTACAAGCACTACTCTAAATCAAAATACGCATTGAGATCAATATCTAACCCACTATAACTGTTAAACGTACCACCACGAAGAAACCACTTCTATCCCTCTCCACACAGTCCTCTGAACTAATGTTGCGTTCAAAGCCATGAACGAATAAACAACGGCAAATCAGTCTTATACATGTCTTGCCTCATAGCCCAACTAGCCAATAGCCCAGAGCAAATCGCCAAATGTTCGATACACGCCCAAAAAGAAGGGCAAATTCATGATCCCTTGTCTTTTATATCCGTTGTAACTCCATGTCCGAGCTGGCCAGATTTTTAGTTAATTTGTATAGCCGAATCAAAGTTACAACAGCTGCCATGAGCCTGTTACACATAGATACACACACACACACACACACACACACACACACATATATATATATATATATATATATATATATATATATATATATATATATATATATATATATATATATATATATATATATATATATATATATATATTGTCTTTCACGTATTTGTTTCAATATTTCCTATTTTTTCAGATACATTATTCTGTTCACTTGATATTCAGCATATTATAATTGTTATGAATACCGCCTAGTATTTAAACAAGTCCTAGGCCCCTTGATCCACCTCCCCAGAAAGTAGACTGACGCCCCCCCCCCCCCCGCCCAAATACTCACTGTTTTCTTTGCGTCGGCGCCTCTCTAATGAAGTCCATGTCAAAACGCCTTTATTAGCAATCCTTGTAGTTTTTGTTTCACTTTGTTTTTTGACCGACAGTATTCAACTACTGCTGCACTCTCCGGTGGCCAGGTACCGCCAAGCGACAGCAGCCATTGTGCTAATTTTGAGGCGAAAATGTCACAACAACGTCATGTTTGTGACGCAAATATGTACAGGTACAAAAACTCCCCGTCCTTGGTAACGACATCTGGTAAAACCAGTCTGCATACAAATGAGTCATATCTGTAAAACTGATGCACACGCAACATTCAGTTTCTGGAACAGGACTGCAGTCTAGAAGTGGACGAACAACCAGAACTTTCCGCCATAGTTTACAGCTGGTGAACGCAAAGAAGAAGAAGAAGAAGAAGAAGAAGAAGAAGAAGAAGAAGAAGAAGAAGAAGAAGAAGAAGAAGAAGAAGAAGAAGAAGAAGAAGAAGAAGAAGAAGAAGAAGAAGAAGAAGAAAAAGAAGAAGTAACGCCATATCAGTGACTCGGACATCTACAGATTACACAATATGTGAGCAGTTTAAACATATATATATATATTAAACAACATTATACCGATTACTCAAGATAAACATTATTGATCGAAACATCTACAAATGGAACAACAGCATGTAATTCCAGTGACCCAAACATCCACAGATAAACAACATTGAACAACGGCTCAAACATCCACAGATAAACAACATTGAACAACGGCTCAAACATCCACAGATAAACAACATTGAACAACGGCTCAACCATCCACAGATAAACAACATTGAACAACGGCTCAAACATCCACAGATAAACAACATTGAACAACGGCTCAAACATCCACAGATAAACAACATTGAACAACGGCTCAAACATCCACAGATAAACAACATTGAACAACGGCTCAAACATCCACAGATAAACAACATTGAACAACGGCTCAAACATTGACAGATAAACAACATTGAACAACGGCTCAAACATCCACAGATAAACAACATTGAACAACGGCTCAAACATCGACAGATAAACAACATTGAACAACGGCTCAAACATCCACAGATAAACAGCATTGAACAACGGCTCACACATCCACAGATAAACAGCATTGAACAACGGCTCAAACATCGACCGATAAAACAAAAACACATCATGTCAATGATTCGAATATCTATAGACAATACATTATAGCAACGACAGCAAACATCTACAGATAAAAAAACAATATTTCAATGTCTGAAGCATCTATAGATGAAACAACTACATACAACATCAGTGAACCACACGTCTAGAAATAAACTTATGGTTTAAACATCTGTAGATGATACATTACGCTAACGACACAAATATATATGACTTTAAAAAATAAAACATATTAGCGACTAAAATATGTACGGAAGAAACAACTACAAATAATGCCAGTGCACCAAAAAATCTACAGATAAAATCACGTGATACTTTGTCAGTTTAACCACATTTACAGAGGAAACAAAATTCTATCAACGACTCAAATATCTGTTATCTTGCCTTCTGCTATTTTTTTTTTCCCGATCCGCCATGGCCAAAATAGCCAAAATATGTCAGTTCTCGAGACAAGATGCTGTTTAAAAGCCAATCTTCCTTGCTGTTCAGATCTTTTAGAATGTCAATATTTCTTTTCTTTTTTGTCCGAGACCACGTTAGCGCAGTTGATAGGAGACTTGCTTCAATTCCAGCTGCAACTAGCTGCAGCCCACGGACGGTGTTCAAAACCGGACGGTTCCTGGTGTTCACCCAGCCTCTAGGAAATGGGGACCAGAGTGTATTCTGATAATTTTTCTGAGGCATTTCGGCTCAAAGATTAATATTTTCTTGCTTAAGGATTGTGAGATAGTCCACGACTCACACCTGAGGTCACCAACCATACAGTGGAGATAGTCCACGACTCACACCTGAGGTCACCAACCATACAGTAGAGATAGTCCACGACTCACACCTGAGGTCACCAACCATACAGTAGAGATAGTCCACGACTCACACCTGAGGTCACCAACCATACAGTAGAGATAGTCCACGACTCACACCTGAGGTCACCAACCATACAGCTGAGATAGTCCACGACTCACACTTGAGGTCACCAACCATACAGTGGAGATAGTCCACGACTCACACCTGAGGTCACCAACCATACAGTGGAGATAGTCCACGACTCACACCTGAGGTCACCAACCATACAGTGGAGATAGTCCACGACTCACACCTGAGGGCACTAGTCATGCAGTAGAGACAGTCCACGACTCACACCTGACGGTGCCAGTCATGCAGTAGAGACAGTCCACACCTGAGGTCACCAACCATGCAGTAGAGACAGTCCACGACTCGCACCTGAGGGCGCCAGCCATACAGTAGAGACAGTCCACGACTCACATCTGAGTGCACAAGCCACACAGCCCTAAATCCTCTGACTCCAGAGCCCTCTGTCCTAGACAGCTTCTAAAAAAGATGTAAACAAGGGACCAAAGTCAGGGCTCCCCCCATCAACCTAGACCTAAATCTAGTGGATGACGTGAACGGTAGCATGTGAATTATTTCCCATGTCAGCAGAAATGAAATCTACATACTTTTCTTGTTGTTTTTGTCACGAGGATCCTTGCGTGAGATAATGGGCGTTTCTCCCTGAGAGACACACGACACAAACCGATGTTGGGTGACGTGTCTTTGACCAGTTGGCTGTAGACTTACTGTATGATTATCAGCAGGTAATAAGTTACTTTTCATTAATCGGTAATGATTAAAGAGTGGTTCAGGTGTTAGTGGCTAAATAATGACTTATGTCAAACAGTGGCTAAATAACTACGTATGTGTTAAACAGTGGCTAGATAACGACGTATGTGTTAAACAGTGGCTAAACAACGACTCATATGTTAGTCAGTGGCTAAATAACGAATTATTCGTTAAACAGTGGCTAAACAACCAATTATGAGTTAAAGAGTGTGTAAATACTGAAATATGAGTTGAGCAGCGGCACATAGCTTAAACAGTAACTTAACACCGATTTTAATGTTAAGCCATATGCACATAACGATTTAAATAACGATAACAGTAACCAAACAACCACTTAACTATTAAAAATCGACTCAACGCTAAATTAATTTTTAGCACTGACGTCACAGCCAGTTGTGAGTTTGTGAGGGGTTAAACAGTCAAATTAATGCCTACATCTTAGAAACGAATTGACTGCTGATATTGACCAAAATATAACAGTTGACAAACATTGTATATCTGACGAAAATGCTATAAATAATACAAAGGTTATCATTGATGTAACGATACATCGTGGACTCAAATGTTATCACTGACTCAAATATTATGAATCTGTTAGAATGAATAATTGTTAGGCACAGTTTTAATATTAAATGACAGATTTATAACAGAGGTAGAGAACAGAAAAGAGTCAACAAAATACTTTGTTCTCTCTCTCTCTCTCTCTCTCTCTCTCTCTCTCTCTCTCTCTCTCTCTCTCTCTCTCTCTCTCTCTCTCTCTCTCTCTCTCTCTCTCTCTCATGTCATACATCGCGTCATTAACAAATCCTGTATTATTTTTTTAAACAACAACAAAGATCCTACGTCTTTCATGAAAAAATGATGCGAAATGCGCATAAATCATAAATCATTGGTATTCCAGTTGCAACAAAATAAGGAAATGATACGATGGAGCTATAAAAACAAATGCATTGTATACTAGGATACTCCCCCCCCCCCTCCCCAATGACATGTGATATTTACTGACGTAGTATTTTAATGTTCTTGCTGGGTGTATTACAGTTTTTGGTATCTTTGATTTGCTGTGAACAACTATTCCCAGGTTGAGCTGTGGTGCATGCTGTGCTTCTTTTGTAAACGTTTATCTTAGGCTTAGGGATATTATATATTTAAACAACGGCGAAATATAGCGTGCGACAATGCGACAATCTGACGATGTGGTCTGAGAATGTTCAGCCTTACTGACGAGTAGCTTTATAAAGTGGTAATACGTTAAGACTATTATATTTGCTAAATATACTGTTTCTTGTTTACGAAAACTCGGTAAGTAAATACAGTAAAAGAGACTTTTCCACACTTTCAAGAGTGTTAGGCATTTTTTTTTTTTTTTTTAAATATCCAGAAACCGTGACCTTTTGGCTCGGTACTACGGATATCTCAACTCTTCGGTCTTGATTCCATGATAGATACCATAAATCTGAGGAATGTGGCTTTTCTGCCTACCCCGGGAGTGAACCCAGACCACAAGGAGTTCGTCACCTGGTCGTCGCGAAGTCAGGTTTAGCCAACTACGCTACCGAGCCGGGCATAAAGGGCTAGACCTATATTTTCTCCGACTTAAACCCACCGACTTATTTTACATGTGTATAGATAGTTGGTTTACAGAATAAATCTTCTTCTTCTTCTTCTTCTTCTTCTTCTTCTTCTTCTTCTTCTTCTTCTTCTTCTTCTTCTTCTTCTTCTTCTTCTTCTTTTTCTTCTTCTTCTTCTTCTTCTTCTTCTTCTTCTTCTTCTTCTTCTTCTTCTTCTTCTTCTTCTTCTTCTTCTTCTTCTTCTTCTTCTCTGCTTCTTCTTCTTCTTCTCTTCTGCTTCTTCTTCTTCTTCTTCTTCTCTTCTTCTTCTTCTTCTTCTTCTTCTTCTTCTTCTTCTTCTTCTTCTTCTTCTTCATCTTCTTCTTCTTCTTCTTCTTCTTCTTCTTCTTCTTCTTCTTCTTCTTCTTCTTCTTCTTCTTCTTCTTCTT
This sequence comes from Candidula unifasciata, assembly GCA_905116865.2. Classification (NCBI taxonomy): domain Eukaryota; kingdom Metazoa; phylum Mollusca; class Gastropoda; order Stylommatophora; family Geomitridae; genus Candidula; species Candidula unifasciata. The sequence goes on from CAJHNH020000901.1 coordinate 133,346, forward strand.
CTTCTTCTTCTTCTTCTTCTTCTTCTGCTCGTTCCCCTGCTGTAAACTCCGACGGAAAGTCCTAAATGCTCGTCCGCTGGTTTTGGTTTTGTTTCAGGACTTGAGAATTTTGCATGCACATCTGTTTTAAAGATCCAGGTTTTATGTTTGTACTTCGACTTTTAATGAACTGTTAATCTTGTTCACCTGTTTCTGTCTAGAATGACAATGAAAAGGTATATATAGGTCCCTACCTCTGTTTGTGGTCTCCGTGGCGAAGTAGTCAAGCTGTTTGCCTCGCACTCTGTAAGTCGTGGGTTCCTTTTACCGCTGCGTCGTTCAGTTCACGATTGCAATTTTAACAGTGAACCAGTACGAGGCTAGCCGTTCTGCGCAGGGATACCGAGCTATGTGTGATACAACCCGGTGCAATGAATTCGACGCTCTCGACTTTAACTTTAAACTTTCTTGACCTGCATGACGCCTGGTGCTAAAGCAACATCAGGTGTGAGTCAGCATTTTTGCGTCAAGACAACTAAATCCCAAAAAAATTGACTGTAAACAGCCACAAACTGTTACCTGTGCAGAATAAAGTAACGGATCCCTTTTCACGCCTTTAGGCGCATCAGGCATGCGGGAAAAGCACCCATGTTTTTACAGACCAATCGGCACTGGGTGGGTAATGTGGTCAGCATCAGTGTTGCTACTTCGGATGTTTACATCTAGATTTAGATGTTTTTCCATGCATTCAGATTGGTTTTTTGACGTTTAGATGGTAGATATTTTTCTAGACGTTTTTCATTTGGAGTGAATTTATCAAATCTAACCTAAGAAACAGGGTGAAATTTGACCTCTTAAATGCTATCTTGACAATAAAATTCGGCCTAATTAGAGTGGGAAAAGGCTATTCCACTTATCAGCTCTTTGATTGGGTATTGAAAGAAATTGGAACAGCTAAAGCATGCAAGAGTCATTTTGGATCTGAAGCTTTAACTTCATCATCCAAGCTAAGTTTATCCTGTGGATCTTGTAAGGCAGACTTCAGTAAAGACGAGTACATGATTCTATAGGGTAAGTCATATCACTTGCTATGTAATTTGTGACTCTTTCCATTTGGATGTTTATTTAGATGTTTTCAACGCAAATTTAGATGTTTTTAGATATTTGTTGACTCATTTTTGGATGATTTTTGTCAAAGAAAAGTGGCAACACTGGCCAGCATTACACTGGTCGTCTTTACTTTCCCAGAACATGCATCCATTTTAGGCTGCGTCGACCAATCCAGGATGAGGGCCAACGCGAGGGCCAGTCGTGGCCGGTCTGAGTAGCGTCGAGTCGTACACAGTATAAATCTTTGCCTTCGAGGTGGGCGCAAGAGGTCTTATCTCAAGTTCCATGTACAATGTGCAAAAGCAGCTGGGCTTACGAGGAAACGAGCGTAAACGGTCACTAAAACAGCTGGGCGAAGCTGCCGAAGAAGATTCGTGCTGGCTCTGGATGCAACAGAACATCGTGGGGGATGGGCCTCGGTAGACTGGTCCGAGTCTCTATTAGAAAAGAACGTCTTATCCCTTGAATGCTAAAGTGTGGGATAAATGTCTGCTGGTGTCTCTCTGTCAAAGGCCAAAGTACAAATTGCTCGATGAACAAACCATAAGCTTATCACTCTGGTCGTGAAGGTAGTCAAATGATGTAATTTGCTACCGCAGTGACAATATAACACCAAATCTCACAGCATCTGTTGAAAGTCACTATATCATCTTGTCCCTGTCGCCGGGCTTCATGGCCCAGGTCGGCCCACCTTCCGAGATTGTTTAGTGAAGCGAGGGACTGAAACAGTTGTCGACGAAGGATTTCTATTGATGACCGGTGGACCCCTGCTGTGCATGCTTCCGTGTGGAGTTCTTATTATTATATACTTTACGCCCGGCTTTCCAGCGTGGTTGGCTAAACCGGACTGCGCGGTGACCGGGTGACGAACTCATTGTGGCCTGGGTTCACGCCCGGGGGTAGGCAGAAAAGCCACATTTCTCCCAGATTTACGGTATTTACAATGGAACCAAGGCCGAAAGGTTGCGATATCCATAATACCGAGTTTAAGGGTTAATAACTCATGGCTTCTGGATACTAAAATATATACTTTACAGGTGCTAACAATGTTGCCGCCCTCATATTTTCGACACTCGTGCAACTTATCATTTTGGACATGCCTAAATATGTCTCTATCTCTCTCTTTCGCGCTCTCTCTTAGTCTCTCTCTCTCTCTCTCTCTCTCTCTCTCTCTCTCTCTCTCTTTCTTACTATGTGTGTGTGTGTGTGTGTTTGTGTGTGTATGTTTGAAAAGTATACACAAATATAAAAAAAAATAAAACATCTTTACAAGGTAAAGGGCGGGGACGGGGTTGCCTTACATTTTTTTCTTTTTCCTGTAGGAGGGGTGGGGGGTCGTACATGTAAACTAACTCCCCTTGCCACGGCACTTCGACTGCTTCAAGATATTTATTATATATTTTCAAAACTGCAGTGATCGAGCTCTTTGAGCTAGCGCTGGTTCTATGTACCAAAACCTGCTGCTTCAGCTGGAGTCCACATTTGTGTCCGCCTCTGGTAGCTCCAGCGACATTGCCTGTCATTGTGTGACATTTTCCTGATATTGTGTCAGTTAAGGTGAGGGACCTCTCATGGTACAGTCACGGGGCAACAGTCAAATGAGGCTAAACTCGTCAACCGGATGTCCTTCTTTTGTTGTTGCTCTCCTTTACAGACAGAAAAACAAACTCACAAACCTATGACACTGTTACACGAACAAATACAATTGTCACACACTTACATCATCATCATCATCATCATCATCATCCCGTAACTAGATGTCTTTGGGTCACCAGTTTCTGTTGACTGTCTGATCAGCTTTCTCCACCTTTGGCGAGCAGTTGCGATGGACTTCATGGTTGCATGCCTGAGGCCTGTCCAGTCAGTCAGGTTCCATAACCAGGTCTTTCTTGGTCTGCCTCTTCTCCTCTTTCCCTTTACTGAGCCCTGAAGTATTGTTTTTGGAAGGCTGTTAGATTTTATTACGTGTCCATACCGTTGCATACTTCGCCTTTTCACTGTAGTTAAAAGAGGTTCATAGTTGCCAATGTGCTTATACACTTATATAAAACTGATCTATTTCCCATATACCAGCAGTATGACACCATATCCTATATATTTCACACAAACCACAAATCTCCCATATCCAGGGCCAGATTAACCATAAGCACACTAAGCACATGATTAGAGCATCCCGAAGGTTGAGGGGCACAACTGCAATTTTCAATAGCCTTCAAGCTGCGTCTTTTTTTTTTTCTATCTTAAAACTATGGCCTGCTGGGAACTTGCTAGAGGGCCTCATAAGCAAAGCGGCCCTATGCTAATTTGCCTGTGTCAAGTGACGATTCTTGTAAGCCGTTGTCGTAGGGGCTCCAGCACATTGGTTTGCGCAGGGGTCAATAATGCTGGTAAGACAGTTCTGGGGCGGGGATCTGTGGAAAGGGGAGGGTGGGGGCGGTGGGAGGGGGCCGCCCTAAAATGTTTATATACATCTTATATTACCACAGTATTTCAAAAGAATCTTAAAAATTCCTGAAAATGAGCAACATAGGTCTTGCGTCAAATTATGAGGAGAGTGAAACTGAAATAGTGTGTGACCATTGGAGAGTTGTGTGTGACCATTGGAGAGTTGTGTGGAAAGTGAGAAATGAAAGCCACACCAGAAGTTTCTTGACAGCTTTATGTCATGTCCTGGAGGAGTGTCAGGACATGAGCCCATACATGCTGATGAAGATGATGATGATGATGATGATGATGAACACGATGCTACGACCAAACTCTACCAAAGTTATTAAAACGTTGTTTCCGTGATAAAAGCATCACGCAGCCAGTCACGTATATTCACGCAACCAGTCACGTATATTCACGCAACTAGTCATGTATATTCACGCAACCAGTCACGTATATTCACGCAACCAGTCACGTATATTCACGCAACCAGTCATGTATATTCATGCAACATGTCACGTATATTCACGCAACCAATCGCGTATATTCACGCAACCAGTCACGTATATTCACGCAACCAGTCACGTATATTCACGCAACATGTCACGTATATTCACGCAACCAGTCACGTATATTCACGCAACAAACAGTCACATATGAAACGATAAAACAGGTTGAGCTAGCAGAGGGACAAGCATCCCCTCCTTACACGTTGATGGGTGTGTGTTGTGTATCTCCAGCTATGCCTCTGTTTTTGTTTAAAGTCTATGCATGGACACAGCGTGCAGCCAATAAGATGTATGCTGTGGTTCCCCGGTCCCCGAACTTCATTCGCTCCTTGACACCGTTCTTGAACCGACATGTTTGTGAGCCGAAACAATTCACCCATTGAAATCAATGAAAAGCCATTTAATCCTTCGCCTGCTCCACAAACATATTGTATTTAGACTTTTTGTTAGATTGATTTATGTTTGACAAAAATATAACAATATAAAATGTGGTGGTTAATAGTTGCTGACACAGATAGATGGCCGAGAAGTAATGCTACTCGTTCGAAGGAGATGGTTGGAGTCGCCGAAGAATGTGCCAGGACATTATGGGACAGGAGCGAATGAACTGGCGGATTGGCTTGCTGGTCGGACCACGGTGTATACAGGAAAATCAATGTTCTCAAGGCTTTTGAGGAGGCAGGGCGAGTAGATGATTCAGGAGATGACGATGAATCGGAAACTTAGAGATGAGTACAATAATTTCATGTCAAAAGAGTTGTTGCCAGACATGGATCTATGTACGTAGCCAAAGAAGAATAGTAAACCAACGGAAAACCAAAGTCATCAGTCGCCACAAGCAAGACCACATTGCCAGGTTAAACGCAGCATGCAGTAAATACAACACGAAGATCAGTGCAAACAAAACCGAAACAGTGCAAGTTAGTAGAACCCCTGTCCTACTACACATACAGTTGAATGGTTCTACTCTGAATCAAGTTAGGGAGTTTAAATATCTAGGAAGTATGATCAAAGAAGATGGTACAATTGACAGAGAAATATAAACCAGATGTCAGAAAGCAAGTGCACCTATATACCAATTGTCACCATTATTAAGACATCTAAGTATTACTATGAGTGCAAAGAGACAGATTATAAACAGTATATGCATTCCAACATTAGGCTACCAGTGCCAAACATGGACACTATCTAAAGCCCTATGTACGCAAAAACACCACTTGTGAGATGAGGTGCCTGAGAAAATCAGCCAAACTAACCATCCGAGATCGAGTGAATAATGAAACTAGCAGACACAACTATGTGGACGACACCTTGTACTAGACTCACCGAGAAACAGCAGATCAAGTGGTTTGGCCATCTCGTTAGAAATTCGGCAAGATCAAATACCACAAGCACAACACCTCAGAAGATCAGCTACAAGAGCAAGAGGACGGCCGCAAAACATGGATCGACAACATTAAAGACACTCTACGCCTTCACGGCATGACAATAGCCAGTGACAGCCAGCGTGCACTGGATCGCAAATTATTCCTGCCCACGTCGCTTAACGGCAGAAGTGGTTTATGATAATGACGACACGCTAAGGGATGGATATACTAAAGATGGGATTTAAGCGCTCATGGACTTGTCTGGTGTGCGATGTAGATAATCGCTCGTTTAACTAACTAATGAAAGCAAAGTTTTAAATGGTGTCAATTTTGTGATTCAGTTTAAATGATTCATTTATTTAACTCAGTTATTTTAATCAATTGTCACTGTAGTATGTACCTGGCGAAATATAGCGAGATATGCCAGGCAATAACTTGTGCAATCATTTTTTGGTGTCTTCCTTGTTCAAACTAACTAACGTTACTAATTTTATTTCTTCCTCTTCCTATTAACAGACATTCGTGATGTTGATTGATGGCTCTGCTGACCCGGTAGCAGCAGGGGTTCTCGGAAACTTGGCTATGAACGGTTCCGTCTACATAGATCTTTATCATAATCAGATCCTCGATGATACGAAGAAGAGGGACAAAACAAACCCTGAGTTGTTGAACTCGTCAGAGCAGAACAGGTTGTCACTTCTTGTTAGGACATCAAACAGTAGCAAACTGTCATTTCAGGCGACGACCACTGACAATGAGGACGAAGTGACAGACAAAGAAAGGATGGATGACCTCACCTCTGCGACCACAAGGTCAGGGTAAGACGGTTTGACAATGACCTCTGATCTCTCTAAAAGGTATCACTGAGTTGTACCATGTTAAAACTGAGAAATTCCAGAATAAGTTACTTTGTAAATTTGGACTTTTATCTATGACAGACAGACAGACAGACAGACAGACAGACAGACAGACAGACAGACAGACAGACAGACAGACAGACAGACAGACAGACAGACAGACAGACAGACAGACAGACAGACAGACAGACAGACAGACAGACAGACAGACAGACAGACAGATAGATAGATAGATAGATAGATAGATAGATAGATAGATAGATAGATAGATAGATAGATAGATAGATAGATAGATAGATAGATAGATAGATAGATAGATAGATAGATAGATAGATAGATAGATAGATAGATAGATAGATAGATAGATAGATAGATAGATAGATAGATAGATAGATAGATAGATAGATAGATAGATAGATAGATAGATAGATAGATAGGTAGGTAGGTAGGTAGGTAGGTAGGTAGGTAGGTAGGTAGGTAGGTAGGTAGATAGATAGATAGATAGATAGATAGATAGATAGATAGATAGATAGATAGATAGATAGATAGATAGATAGATAGATAGATAGATAGATAGATAGATAGATAGATAGATAGATAGATAGATAGATAGATAGATAGATAGATAGATAGATAGATAGATAGATAGATAGATAGATAGATGGATGGATGGATGGATGGATGGATGGATGGATGGATGGATAGATAGATAGATAGATAGATAGATAGATAGATAGATAGATAGATAGATAGATAGATAGATAGATAGATAGATAGATAGATAGATAGATAGATAGATAGATAGATAGATAGATAGATAGATAGATAGATAGATAGATAGATAGATAGATAGATAGATAGATAGATAGATAGATAGATAGATAGATAGATAGATAGATAGATAGATAGATAGATAGATAGATAGATAGATAGATAGATAGATAGATAGATAGATAGATAGATAGATAGATAGATAGATAGATAGATAGATAGATAGATAGATAGATAGATAGATAGATAGATAGATAGATAGATTCCTAGCATGCATTATTTTATTCATTTATCATTTAATTGGTAACAATAAAGTGCATACATAAATGCCTTATGGTCAGTTCTATCATGCATCAACAGTGTCATCAACAATAAGGCACCACAACCTGAAGCAGTTCCACCATCAGCAGATGTAGGAAGTGAGATCTCCCTAAGGACCCACCTCTGCTCCATGGGGTACCTAGTCGTGGTCGTGTTGACCCCCATTGTCCTCCTCCCTATTATCTTCAGTGTGGATGAGAAGGTGAATTCTTTCATTCCTTTTGTCTTTTTGTTTTTCGACTAAGGGAACACAATATTATTTCACAAGACTCCGTGACCTGGGATCACAACACTGCTGATATAAAAATGGACATGAGACGTTACAATTCTGGTCAAAAAAGCATTAAAGGAATCTCAAATAGAAGCAACTAAAGCAACCGGATACAAGTCAGCAATATCTCGTGGAGATTAAAAATGCAAATGACGAGCTAATAGTTGAAAGGATGAAACAATATCAACATGAAAATCAAGAAAAGAAGATCGGTAAAAATGTTGATTGTTTTAAAACTATACAAAAAGCTAATACCAACTTATCCGTGAAAGAAATGGGATGGTTAGCGCTCTTTGAATTTGTCTTCGGAATATGTGTGAGTTCTGGAAAATAAACGGACAGACAGATGGGCTGGTTCAGTGCCAAGGGGTGGTAAATAAACGCATGACAGTCTAGATTTGAGCAAGTGATTAATATTGTTGCTAACAGTCCATACTCAGGATTTGAACAATGTTTCCCCTGTCTGTGTGTAGCACCAGAAAGCAGCTGGTTGTGGTTACACCATCGCCGTGATGGCCATCTTCTGGCTGACGGAGTGTCTGCCCATAGCTGTGACGTCACTGCTTCCTGTGGTCCTGCTGCCGGCGCTTGGGGTGATGTCTGCCAAAACTGTTTCCGCTTCCTATTTAAATGTAGGTCATGTGTTTTGTGGAGACTACCACACTGAGTATTTATACTTTTTTCAAACAACGACTTTGACTCTTTCTTTCTTTCTTTCTTTCTTTCTTTCTTTCTTTCTTTCTTTCTTTCTTTCTTTCTTTCTTTCTTTCTTTCTTTCTTTCTTTCTTTCTTTCTTTCTTTCTTTCTTTCTTTCTTTCTTTCTTTCTTTCTTTCTTTCTTTCTTTCTTTCTTTCTTTCTTTCTTTCTTTCTTTCTTTCTTTCTTTCTTTCTTTCTTTCTTTCTTTCTTTCTTTCTTTCTTTCTTTCTTTCTTTCTTTCTTTCTTTCTTTCTTTCTTTCTTTCTTTCTTTCTTTCTTCTATTTGTCCTTCTTACTTCTTCCTTTTTCTCCCCTAACCCCCCCCCCCCCACCCCCTTTTTCTCCCCTTTTCGAGTCTAGTCGTTTCACAGAATCTTCAAAAAAGTTGACTCTGTGGCTACAACATTGATACTTTTTATTTAAACATTGCCACTTTCATTAAAACATCGGTATCTTTAATAAAAACGCTGACATCAATATACACCCAAAGAAATATTTAAACAACATAAAACAAAAACAAACAAAAAAAATTAAAACACCCTCCCTCAAACTTCGAAACCTTTACTGAGACATTCAAACTTTTACAAAACATTGGCATTTCCACTAAAATATTGACATTTTCACCTAAAACACCGACATCATCCACTAAAACATTATTTTCACCTAAAACACGGACAACTTCCACTAAAACATTGACAATTTAACCTAAATCACGGACATCTTTCACTAAAACATTGACATTTTAACCCAAAACACGGACATCTTTCACTAAAACATTGACATTTTAACCTAAAACACGGACATCTTTCACTAAAACATTGACAATTTAACCTAAAATACGGACATCTTTCACTAAAACATTGACATTTTAATCTGAAACACGGACATCTTTCACTAAAACATTGACATTTTAACCTAAAACACGGACATCTTTCACTAAAACATTGACAATTTAACCTAAAACACGGACATCTTTCACTAAAACATTGACATTTTAACCTGAAACACGGACAACTTACACTAAAGTAGGCATTGACATTTTCACCTAAACACGGACATCTTCACCTAAAAAATTAACCTACTTAGAAGACAATCATTTCTGTTTGGCGAGTATTCAAACTGCATCCCTCACCCAGGATACATCCATGATGTTTTTGGGAGGTATCACTGGTGCTATAGCTATTGAGATCCATGGCGATCAGTCTGGTTGTGTAACCAGTTTGACTTCAATATGCTCTTGTGGTTGACTGATGCAAGTCAGATTATGTAGCTAGTGCCTCTAGCTTTCTCAGCGTGTGGTTGTGTCTGGTTGGAAAATGAGGAAGCATTGAAAATAAATTCATAGAAAAGAAACCTTTGCAGATGCTGACAATTCCATTTCTAGCGAGCCAAAGAAGTAGAGGATGATGCGAGTGAGAAGGAAGAGGAGTAGGAAGAAGAAGAAAAAGAGGAGAAGAATAAGTATAGGAGCTATAACAAGAACAACCACAACCACAATAGGAATAAATAGTGTCAGTGAGGTAGTTACACACCATCCACCAAATTTATCTGGATATAGAAGATCATATGGTTTTATAATTTTGTAAGAATGCAGTCAGAACACCTATCAACACATGCGCTTTACATGAAAAAATCTTTTATGAAATCAAGAGGCCGCCAATGGAGAAGATGGGCCATTGCATTAAAGACCTTCTACATTGATACGGAATTGCAATAGACATCGCTACCCAGTGTTTGTGTGTTGTCCATCAAGATGATGATGATGACCACTCTTTCTCATTAAGTATGAGTACGAAGATGACTGATGAGGCCGATGCGGGCCCGAAAAGTTCTTGGACAGTGAGGACAGGGAATAAGCATTGTGCCAGGGAGGGGATCTCCTGCAGTCGCCTTTCTTTCCATTCTTTTCTTAATGAGTCTTGCTATTCTGTTTGCTTCACGTGTAGCCACGCCCTTGTGTAGAGTTGCACGCCATGCAATTTGGTCTTGAGAGGCAGCCTCCCTACTGGTGTCATTCATCCCTAATGCTTTGAGTGAAGACTTTAAGGTTTCCTTAAAGCATTTCTTTTGCCCGCCTTGGGAACGTTTTCCATTTTGCAGCTCACCATAGAAGAGTTTTTTGGGGAAGCCTGAGATGTGGCTCGCCACCCAATAAGCATTAGATCGCAAACTGCTCCTCCAGACGGCGCTTTACCTACACAAGCGGAAATTAATGATTATGATGATGGAAGCAACAGAGATATGGTTTCTGAGACAAATGTTACTAATACCTTGGACGACCAGAGTAACTAACAACGATTGCTTGAAAAAAAAAAAAGCTAATCAAGTAGATCTCTATATACAACAATAAGAAAGAGACAAACACTGTTCTTTAGCCACATAATGAGAAGAGAGACATTAAAGAACATCGTGAGCACCGGAAAAAATCAGTTGAAAAGAAGTAGAGGCAAACCAATAGAAATGATGCTAGATGGGCTGAAACGATGGCATGGAGGGATATCATCAAGAGATCTGTTCCAAGCAACCAGGGATCGTGATCTGCGGAGACACATGAGAGCCTACGCCAATCGGCAGGGCACATGTTGATGATGATGATGATGATGATGATAAGGATGATAATAAAGATGATGATGATGATCAAGTTACGTGTCTCTGGGTTATGACAAACTAACAAACAAATATACTGACCAAACACCACCCATCTCTTAAATCACAGCCTTCTACTGGGCATGTCCTTGGTCACCTGGTTTCTATCAATGTGGATCTCTAACACCGCTACCACCGCCATGATGATGACCACTGCCCAGGCGCTCCTGCAGCAGTTCAGAGACTTTAAAGACGTCCATTCAGCAAACGGTTCCTCCACCAACGTCTGTTCAACAAAAGAGGCAATCAACAGGTTTGGCGGAGTCTTCTCTCTCTCTCTCTCTCTCTCTCTCTCTCTCTCTCTCTCTCTCTCTATTCCTCTGTCTCTCGCTCTCTGTGTGTGTGTGTGTGTGTGTGTGTGTGTGTGTGTGTAGATGGGATGTAATTAGCCTGACGAAAATAAAAAGGGGCAATTCAACAGCAGTAAAGAAATAGGAGAAATGTGTGGGCATCCACTTGTATCAACAGTTAAAAGACAGAGAAGAGAAATGTGTTGGCATCCACTTGTATCAACAGTTAAAAGACAGAGAAGATTTTGGACACATCCTGAGAAAAGATGAACAGAGATTTATCACACATTCACTGAAATGGGAAATAAATGCATTGAGGAAACAGGAGAAACTTAAAGGCGAACGTTGATGAGAGAAGCCAAAGGGGCTGGACTGGATTCCATCCATGGTATTGATTTTATTGAGATCTCTTCCTTCCCTGACGCCGCGAGGCATTCCAGGAGTAGAGAAAATAAAGAAGAAAGAAGAAGACCAACCTTTTATGAGAGATGAATCCAACATGTAAAACATAATGAAATGATACTACAAACATCAACAAAACAAATATATAAACATTTAGTGGCTAAACAGCTCGCCGATAGACGACTTCGTCGCCGGTCTGGACAGTATTTATGTGTCTTCTTTTGTCGCATCAACACTGCAGGAATCCCTTTCAGGGCTCTTGGTGGCGTGCCATTTTTTATGACGCACATAACCTAGGCACAATTATAACCTAAAGCTGTCCCTTCGGAGATGCTGACTGAACCTGACGATTACTAATATTTTTGTTTTTCCAGCTAAGCACCGACCGACCTACCGACCTACCGACCTACCACCTCAGCTCCCTTATCCATTTTCTGTGGGTGAGCATGGGGGAATAGGCACAAGAAGATTAGGTCTTGTTAACATGGGTAATAATAATAATAAATATGACTAATATCATGCAATGAAATGCAAATTATGTAACAATTGACGTAAAAAGAGCACGATATAATACCATTTCCCCGTGTGGGTTCCGGGGCCCCATTGTGGTGAAAACAAGAATAAACCCACTGCCTCCCCAAAAAGCATGTCGTAAGAGTCGACTAATTGGGGAGCTTCCTTTGAAGTCGGAGTGCATCTGCTGGAGAGGCAAGGAACCAACAGTCTGTATTCAAGAGAATAAGATCTGTAAAACTGATGCACACGCAACACTCAGGTTCTGGAGCAGGACTGCAGTTCAGTAGTGGACGAACAACCAGAACTTTCAGCCAAAGTGTACAGCTGGTGAACGTGAAGAAGAAGAAGAAGAATACCAACATTGTGTTTACCAGTTTACCAGTGCTACACGTGGACATTAATGTAGAGAGAAACATAAAATGGAAACAACAGAATTGAAATGTTTGGCTGACTGACTGATTTTCTACCCCACCAGGACATCACACAAGCGATAAACACCCGATGACACAACGTGCCACCATGTGGATGAGGATCACCGTGGAGAGGTCCCAGATACCGCGTTCAGCCTTTAGGCCATATTTTGCGGCCCATGGCAAGAGTTAGAGTAGGGCTTCAAATAACGAATAATGTCATCCTAAAAAGGACGGAAGGTTATGTTCTGCTAATTAAAATGTTTACGACGAACTCTAAACGAAACAAGAAGACACAGATCAGAAATGACTTTATCAGGAAACAAGCTAATACAGAACCAGTAATAAATAACATCAACAGACAACCGATTGAATGGTTTGGACATGTATCAAGACTACCACCAGATTGTTTCCTACAGAGAGCACCGTCACTTAAACATAATGGAAGCAGATCTAGGGGTCGACACGGAAACGATGCATCAATGGAATATCCGAGGCCGTATATACCAGCATTTGTGTCGCACAAACCACAGCTAGTAACCGATACCTCTTCAAAACCTGAAAGGCAGAACAGGGCTGGAGAAAAAGAAACAGAAGACAAAGAAAAAGAAGAAGAAGAAAGGCAAATTTGAAAAACAATATCTGAATGAAATGAAATATACAAACAATGCGAAGAGAGCTTCTATGTATGAATGCTGGGGAAAATATCAGTTAGTTCCCTTATGCATTTTCTAATGGAAAGGGGAATGGATGAAAGAAGTTCAACCACCACCACCGCCACGAGCGATAAGCATCATGTGACCCAAAGTGCCACCATTCAGATGAAAATCACCCGCCAGACACAAGACCCAGAAACTGCTTTCAACCGTTAGGTTATACTAGGGCTCCCTAAAATTGTGTACCATACTAAGGCGGCTTGATAATAGGTAATGTAGGAATCCCTCTCCTCCGCCCCCTTCCCCCGGGCCACAAAAAAAAAAATTGGGGTCATGGGTTGAGTTCAGTGGAACCCGAGCATTCAAAGATCGGGCACTCTCTTGAATTAGTTAACAGTTTGTTTCCATTGCATATTGAATCATATAGCGAATACACATTCTGTCCGACTTATGTCCAACGCGACTTACGACTGTTCCCATTATGACACCTCCCCCCCCCCCCCCCAACACACACACATACAAAAATAGTAAAGAAAGAAAGATAGCGACACTGATAGGTTAACACAAAATTATGTATTGTTCACATTATGTACCGCAATTCTATGTACATATATTGTATTTTGAATCCAAATAGTGTTGAAAACGATAAATCTGATACACGACGAGTTCAACTTACGACCAGTTATTCGACGTCTCGGCAAGTCAACCTTTAGAAATGATCCCTAACAGTATGATCTTATTATACGACCAGTTAATCAGAACGGAACTCCGTCGTATGTCGAGGGGAGCCATTGGTTACTCAGATCTCGTTCTCACTATATCTCCCAGCTTTTAGCGACTGACGTCAGAAGTTGCGTGTTTGGTCCTCCGAGACACCAACTGTCCCCTGGGTACCTCTACAGTGACTGTCACCACAAGAAGATGATTATAGTGTCTCCTAGTTTCAACACAACACAGACTTTCTTGGCTAGGCCTTACCCTAGTTCACGTAATCGGGTTGGCATAAGAGACCTGTCTTTTTCACCAATCTAATCCGTACCTCATTTGACTCTACCACTCCTGCCTGTTGGCACTTCTCTTTCCTGTTAGTGAATTACTTGCCGGTTGGTCGACTCGCATAATTTTTTCTCGGGTCCGATGCCCTCAGGAGAAGTTGCCTAATTTACCTATCTAATAATATGGTTCCACGTCCTTTTAATGATGCAATTTTTTGTTATTTGAAGCCCCACCCTGGCTTTTGCCAGGGGCCGCAATATAGGCAGGCCATTAATATGGCCAATTGTCTGAACGCGGTTTCTGGGACCTCTCCACGGTGATCCTCATCCACATGGTGGCACTTTGTGTCATCGGGTGTTTATCGCTTGTGTGATGTCCTAGTGGGGTAGAAAGTCAGTCAGTCAGTCAGACTCAGGAGAACCAAAACTGACGGGTCGTGCTGCTGACGTCACCAGGCCAGGCTAATATGGGCTGCCGCGAGCGTATGTCAGGGGAGCCACTGCATGAATCAAGAAATTTTCCAAATCTGCATCAAATTTGCACTTTCTTTCCCTTCTTTCCGGAAGTATTCAAACTGCTTCAGTCGCTCGTGTGCCGCGATTTTTCTTCATTAGCGCGAGACTCTTTTTTTTTTTTTTTTTCTTTTCAGTGAAGTATACTTTTTTTTTTTTCTGTGATAAAGACTTTAATCGAAACGCTCACTTGATGCCTAAGTGTAGTTTTTGTCGTCGAGCTTCCTAGATGTTTTTTAAAATTTATTCCTAATCCTACCAGTTAGCCCCACTATTTAGACACCTAATTGTCTCCCTTAGAGAAAAAACAGCAAATTATGAATAGCATCTTTATCCCTACTTTATGTTATCAGTGCCAAACATGGACAATGAATAAGGCACTAGAACAGAAGATAACCACATGTGAACTGACTGACTGACTTTCTACCACATCAGGAACTAACACAAGCGATAAAAAACCTATGACACAAAGTGCCACCATGCGGGTGAGGATCACCGTGGAGAGGTCCCAGAAATCGCGTTCAGCCTTTAGGCCATATTTATGGCCAGGCTATATTGCGGCCCCTGGTAAGAGCCAGAGTAGGGCTCCAAATAACGAAAAATTCCATCCTAAAAAGGACGGTAAGTCTTGCACCAATGTGAAATGCGCTCTGTCTCAGCAAGGTCACTAACATCACTACACGAGACTGGGTTACGAATATCAGCATTAGAGAGAACGTTGGAATAAGACCATGTCTGCATTTTTTAGACAAAGAATGAAATGGTTCGGCCATATAGTGAGAATGCAGCCAGACCAGAATTTGCTTTATTGTTTAGGAGCGGAACATTTGGAAGGAAGGCGAAATGAAGATCAAGAAAGAGATGAATGAATGATGCAGCTGGAACCTGCAAAAAAGAGTAACAAATCCTTGACTCAAGCCATCCGAGAAGCGCAAGCCAAAAACAGAAAACCACGACGTTGGGATTCAACCTGGTATCAATGAGACGACAAAAGAAGAGGAAGAAGAATCTCCAAATGGGTTTTGGTCTCAGTTTTGGAGAACAAATAATTGACCAACCCCCACTCCCACCCCCCACTCCCCCCACAACAAGCATTCATTTAAGACGACTAATTAGAGGTGACGGTTCCTTCAAAGTCTAAGTGTATGCCTGGGAGGCAAGGAACAGTCTACAGACACATAGGCCAACTTTGTAAGTAGGATATGCACATAAAACTCAAGTTTTGGATCAAAACCCAAGTGCACGATTGTGAAAACAGCCAGAGTTTACAGCCGATGAACCCTAAAAGAAGATTTATGCTCAAAATTGACTGAACTTGTTCTCGTTGTCAAATTATCAGGGTCTTTGAGGATGTGGGCCTTCGTTCTCCAGTCACCTTCAGCACCTGGATGGTCTTTGCGCTGCCGCTCTCACTGCTGCTACTCGGGGTCATGTGGCTATGGACGGTAACTGTCGTCCTCAGATGCAAGTAAGAATTGCGGCAGTTGTGTCCCCTGAAAGAGTGGTTTCTAAACTGGTGGCCTGCAGAGAAAAACAATCATTAAGACCGTTCTAATATAGATTTCCTCTGTCTAAAAAAAACACACACACACACACACACACACACACACACACACACACCACATATTTACTTACTTAGACATTCCTTTTCTACCTTGGGGTGAAGAGGTTTGGCAGAGAGATCGCAAAACTACTCAGTCTGCAGTTTTTTTGTGTGTGTGGCTTTATTCCACTCCAGTCCTCTGTCAGTCAGGGACTGTCGAACTTTGCCTTTCCAGCGAACCATAGTCGTCCTGGAGGTCTAGTTCATTGGTTCTTGACCTCCCGTTCTGGTTTAAATTGATAATACACCAACCATGTCATAAACAGCTTAACTGAACATAGGCAAAGACGACTTACAGGTAATTCATTGGAACTGTTTGAGTATTCAGGCAAATCTAAACGGAATGCTAAAGCATATAGGCGGTGTAAACAATATCATTGCAATTCAAGAAACATGACTCAAACCAACTTTGAGGAATTCCTTGTACAAATAGCATGCCCTAACACAATTATAGCACTGATCCATATGCTGTCCGATGAGCATTATAAATGATGAAGATCTGAAAGAATTAAAAAATAAGATACATAGAAATATCGAAATTGTTGGTGATTTTAAATGTTTACCATCCAGTCTGGGCTTGTCTGGCATCTAATGAGAATGGTAGGCGTCTAATGGATTTTGTAGAAGACAATAAACTAACAATATTAAATGACAGCTATAGACTTAACAATGGTCACCTCAGAATTAGCAGGCAGTAAATGGAGAATAATGAATGATACGAATAGTAACCATTTACCTATAATAATTATTTCTAAAATTACAACATTTGAAAATGAGAGAAGTAACAAACAAATGTTCAATATTAAAAAGGTAAAATGGGACAGTTTTATAGAGGAATTACAAAGAATTGAAATAAAAAAGTAGGAAAAAAAAAAGAAGAAAACTTACGTTTGTATGCCGAGAGACTCACAAATAGCATCCTCAAAAACATACCCAATCAAAACCTGCCTGATCACTTTAAGGAGGAAATGAGTAAACCCCCAGACCTTGACCACCAACACCCGGAATAGCCGCGTAGTCCCTTCGTAGAACGACGGTTGCACAGAAAATCGTGAAAAAGCACTCTAAAGCTATAGAAAACACAGAACCCAGGAGGATTTTGATGTGTATCAGAACCACATAAATGAAGCCAACCGAGTAGTCAAAGAGAGCAAGGAGGCACACTCAAAACTATTTTGTCAAAAATCCTCACAGAATACTCCAACGAACAAGGTGTGGGGTCAGATAATATAAAGACTATAAAAAGAAGATGTTGGCTCGATTGATTTTTGCTTATGTCCACTATCATCATCATCCACATCACCACCACTATGATAGTTCGTCGTCAGCCTCGAATTTGGTAGACGTATTCATGATCATAAACTTGTATGTTGTGACATCACCATAACCTCATTTTATAATAACCCCACTGCTTCATCAGTATTACAATTATCATTGTCGTATTTTATCATCAGCAACCTCCTCATAATTATGATCAAAAGCATCACATATCATCATCATCATCATTATCATCATCAGCAGCATTATCATAATCATCATATATCATCAATTATAAAATCATCATAGTCATCATATGTCACATTTCATCATCACCATCAACATCATCACCATTATCATCATCATTAACAACATCATGAACAATATCATCATCACCATCAAATCATCATCAACATCATCACCATTATCATCATTATTAACAACATCATCATCAACATCATCTTCAACATCATCATCAACATCATCAACAACATCATCATCAACATCATCATCATCAACATCAACATCATCATCATCATCATTATCACAATTATCATCATCATCAACATCATCAATATCATCATTATCAAAATTCATCATCTTCGTCACCGCTAGCGATTAAAAACATTACTTTTATGGGTTTAATTCAGAGGTGATTGTAGCTGCTGCTTGCGCGGCTCAAAGTTCAAGAACGAATACGTTGAGAAAGTTAATGAGATGATCAGGGAGGAGTACCGGAAACTGGGTCCTGTCACGTGAGTTTGCTTGTCTGTCTGTCTGTCTGTCTGTCTGTCTGTCTGTCTGTCTGTCTGTCTGTCTGTCTGTCTGTCTGTCTGTCTGTCTGTCTGTCTGTCTGTCTGTCTGTCTGTCTGTCTGTCTGTCTGTCTGTCTGTCTGTCTGTCTGTCTGTCTGTCTGTCTGTCTGTCTGTCTGTCTGTTGTCTGTCTGTCTGTCTGTCTGTCTGTCTGTCTGTCTGTCTGTCTGTCTGTCTGTCTGTCTGTCTGTCTGTCTGTCTGTTGTCTGTCTGTCTGTCTGTCTGGTATCAGACGCCACCAGCTGAGGGACATACTGAATATAGAATCCGAGCACTTATAGATAATCTGTCGATTAACTCATTAACTATATGGCTATATGAGTGCACTGTATGTCTGATTGTGGATATATTGATGTACATACATACACATACATGTTCCGGTCAAAATGGACGCTAGGCACGGTCACTGTTGTGAGCCGTGGCAAAAAGTTTTTTTGCTTCTGCCAGACGGTGGCTGGTGCATTTTTGCTCCGTTTGTAGACTGAAAGGATAGTTTCGTCGCCCAGCTTCTAATTTAAGTGCATGGCGTGACACTGTGAGCTGATGATTTCATTCGGAATGTTTTTCTACTGTGACCAACGTGGTGGTGTGAATTGTAGATTCAGAAAATGGCGCGATGCCTGTTGTCGCAATATTGGTGGTGCCATTATGTGATTAAAATTGATCGCGCGTGCAACTGCTGATCTGTTGGTAACTTCTGCTACCATCCATGATGAAGTGCATTTATAATGTCGGACTGTTTGTGTTAGCACTTCGGATGGCTACCGTTTGCTTTTAATGCGTGTGGATGCTAGTATAGTACACATGCTGAGACAGCAGTCTGTCAATCTTTCAACAAGGGACTGTGATAAACATTCTGTGTGTTTTTCGTTGATAACTATAGAGTGACCCGTTTGCTATGAAGCTGAAACTAAGATTACCAGAATACATATACATGCACACCTAACAAGAATGCCCTGGTACTATCCGCCACAGCGAGCCACACTAAAAAGTTTACAACGGGTAAAGAGCGAGTGGAAGACCTCAGAAAATATGGAGTGATGGCATTAGGAACAGCCTTACCGAAATGAACATCAGTCTTAATAGTGCTCGGGACAGAGCTCATCTACGTACATTACATCTCCCCCCGACACTTCGATGAGGTAAAAGGTGGAAGAGAAGAAGTGGAAGAAGAAGAGATATATATATATATATATATATATATATATATATATAAACATAATTGTGTCTGTCATCTGTCTGTATGTAACATAGATATGTGTCCACAGATATGCCCAGGCTGTGGTTGTTGTCAGCTTCCTGCTCATGTTGCTGGCGTGGGTGACGCGAGACTTGGGTGAGGCGGGTGGGTGGAGACACTTGTTTCCTGGAGGGTCAGTGTTCTTTGTTTGTGTGGTCACTTTTGTCACTTTATTTACAGAGCCGCGTTCTTTGAATAGTCACTTTGCTTAAATACGGTAACTTACTTTATATGGTAACTTTATTTTTATAATTATACTATTTATTTAGTCGCTCGTTTTTAGGCACTGATTTATAATCATTTTATTTATATATTCTATTTATATGGGCACTCTATATCGTTGTTGTCTTTATTTGATTTATAAATAAAGATACATTTTTATAGAGATAAAAAAAAAATTCAGTAAATTTTTTTTATGAAGAACTGTATTTATGTAGTTACTTCCTTCTACTATGTCTTCTGTTCTCTACTCCAGGAATGCCTTGAAGCCCTAAGGAATGAAGAGATCTCTGGGGTGGACCCTTCTGTTTGCTTCGTATACAGTAATTTTCAGTGTTTTCAATAATTCTGCTGTCCATCTTCTGCGTGGTCTACCCCTGGGTCTGTTACTTTTGATCTTATATATTTTTTTTTATTTATAGGATTATTTTGTTTAGATGGTCACTATAGTTTAAAGTCTATGCATTTAGCCGTTTATGTATATTATCATTTAAATATAGTCTTTGTTTTTGGTAGTTACTATATGGACATTTGTGCCTTAGGCGTCGTAAACGCGCTCGATCCCAGCTGCAGGCGATTTGGCAGAAGGACGTCTAGCGTTGGTTTCGGCAGCGGTACTGAGAGATGACTGCCCAGAAAGCAGTGGCAAACTACTGAACATACAATTTGCCTAGAAACACCACAACAGTAAAAAATAAATGGTGGATTGGGTCTGCAACTTCCTGTAAAGGAAGCGCGGCTAATTTTCATATGTGTTTGGTCAATATATATTCATATATTATACATTTATATAGTTTTATGTTACAGTAATGATACTGACACCACTCTCAGGTAAAAGCATGTCTTTGTCCCCAGATATGTAACAGATTCCACACCTTGCATTTTGTTTGCTGTTCTGATGTTTACACTTCCTTCGTCCCTCCCGTGGTCGGGCATTGTCAGGTGTCACAGAACAGGTATGTTACAGAACAGGTATGTCACATCTCTAAGTCACAGAATAGGTATGTCACAGAACAGGTATGTCACATCTCTAAGTCACAGAATAGGTATGTCACAGAACAGGTATGTTACAGAACAGGTATGTCACAGAACAGGTATGTTACAGAACAGGTATGTTACAGAACAGGTATGTCACATCTCTAAGTCACAGAATAGGTATGTCACAGAACAGGTATGTTACAGAACAGGTATGTCACAGAACAGGTATGTTACAGAACAGGTATGTCACAGAACAGGTATGTTACAGAACAGGTATGTCACATCTCTAAGTCACAGATCAGGTATGCTACAGAACAGGTATGTCACATCTCTAAGTCACAGATCAGGTATGTCACAGATCAGGTATGTCACATCTCTAAGTCACAGAACAGGTATGTTACAGAACAGGTATGTCACATCTCTAAGTCACAGATCAGGTATGTCACAGATCAGGTATGTCACACCTCTAAGTCACAGAACAGGTATGTCAGAGAACAGGTATGTCACAGATCAGGTATGTCACAGAACAGGTATGATACACCTCTAAGTCACAGATCAGGTATGTCACAGAACAGGTATGTCACAGAACAGGTATGTCACATCTCTAAGTCACAGATCAGGTATGTCACAGATCAGGTATGTCACACCTCTAAGTCACAGAATAGGTATGTCACAGAACAGGTATGTCACAGAACAGGTATGTCACAGAACAAGTATGATACACCTCTAAGTCACAGATCAGGTATGTCACAGAACAGGTATGTCACAGAACAGGTATGATACATCTCTAAGTCACAGATCAGGTATGTCACAGAACAGGTATGTCACAGAACAGGTATGATACACCTCTAAGTCACAGATCAGGTATGTCACAGATCAGGTATGTCACAGGTCAGGTATGTCACAGAACAGGAAGGTCACATCTCAAAGTCACAAATCAAGTAGCTCACACATCAGGTGGCACCTTGACTAAGCAACACACAAAATATCCCATTTTGTGTTTTGCTAAAAAGGGTACCCTCCTTGAGTATTGTCTACTTCATTTCATTTATGAAGGTGGAACAAGAAACAAGGAAATGTACGTTGATAGCCTCCATCGTCTGAGAGATGCAGACAAAAGAAGACGCCCTGGGAAACGGAGAACAAGCAGTTGGTTTCTGCTGCACGGAGGTGGGGCATCACATCGATCCCTACTTGTGAAGCAGCATCTCGCAGCGCGTAATGTGACTGCCCTTTAAACATCCTCACAGTTTTTCAGATCTGGCACCAGATTTCTTATTCCCTAGCCTGAAATCGTATCATCCAGCATCATCTCTCTTGGTCTGCCTCTATCCCTTTTTCTACTAATCTTTCCAGTTGTCACGATGTTCTCCAATGTCTCTCTTCTCATGATGTGGACAAAGAACAGTGCTTAATTTCTTTCTTATTGTACACAAATCACAAATTCTTGGAACGTTTTGACGCTACCTCGTAAATATATAGGCCCAAGACTATACGACGCATGACCGCTCTGTTATGGTTTAATGCATATGTATGGGTTGAGAGTTTATGACCTGCGACCCCACTAATAAACAGGGCTATGCTATAACACAGAGATACGGCCGAATCAGGCGGCACCGTAAGGCGGCGGCAAAAGATGCAAAATCAAAATATCATTTAAACCTTTGATTCGACAACACGAAGCTATTAGGGGTGGCATTTCGAAGACTTGCATCAGACTGAGACAATTTACTGTTCGAGTCTACTATTCATGTGTATAAATCCACGAGTTTATGACGCGCCCAGCCACTGTTGAGCTGTGATATGTATGTATCAGTTTGTGAGTTTATGACGCACCCTGCCACTGTTAGGCTGTGATATGTATGTATCAGTTTGTGAGTTTATGACGCGCCCAGCCACTGTTAAGCTGTGATATGTATGTATCAGTTTGTGAGTTTATGACGCGCCCAGCCACTGTTAAGCTGTGATATATATGTATCAGTTTGTGAGTTTATGACGCGCCCAGCCACTGTTAAGCTGTGATATGTATGTATCAGTTTGTGAGTTTATGTCGCGCCCAGCCACTGTTAAGCTGTGATATATATGTATCAGTTTGTGAGTTTACGACGCATGACTCCTCCGTCACCTGCCCACAGCACCCTACAGAAAAATCACCCCATTGCTGACCTGGAAACGGCTAGAGCAGAAGATGCCTTGGTCGCTGTTTCTACTGCTGGGAGGCGGGTTCGCCATGGCTAAGGCCGCTACGGTAAGGCTGGTTTCGTTCTTCTTCTTCTCCTTCTTCCTCCTCCTCTTCTTTTTCTTTTTCTTCTTCTTCTTCTTTCTTCTTCTTCTTCTTCTTCTTCTTCTTCTTCTTCTTCTTCTTCTTCTTCTTCTTCTTCTTCTTCTTCTTCTTCTTCTTCTTCTTCTTCTTCGTCGTCGTCGTCTTCTTCTTCTGCTTCTGCTTCTCCTTCTTCTTCTCCTCCTCCTCCTCCTCCTCCTCCTCCTCCTTCTTCTTCTTCTTCTTCTTCTTCTTCTTCTTCTTCTTCTTCTTCTTCTTCTTCTTCTTCTTCTTCTTCTTCTTCTTCTGTTTTTCTCTACTCCTGGAATGCCCCGCGACCTCAGAGATCTCTGGAAAAGGCCCTACTGTACGCTTCGTATAAAGTACTTTTCAGTGTCTCATAAATTTGTGTGCTACATTTTCTGCGTGGTCAACCTCTGGATCTGTTATCGTTGTATCTGTATAACATTTCTCTCTGTGATGCACTGTCTGATACCAATCGTGCTTGATGGCCGAATCATTTGATTTGTTGTTTACCTTTAATGTTCAGTATCGGTTCTGTCCCAACTCTCTTTCTGACAGCATCGTTCCTAAATCGATCTTTCCTGGTTATACCCTGCATAGTCGGTAAATATTTCATTTCTCTCGTGATTATTTTCATTTTGTCTTCTGAAGACAGTGTCCATGTTTGGTATTGATAGCGAAGCGTTGGCGAGAATATTGTGTTGAACAGTGTTCTTTTAGTGTTCATATTCACAAGGCTTCGTTCTTAACAGGACATTTGTAACTGGGCATCTCACTCACGGGGATCTGCCGTGGCGTAGCTGCTAGACGCTCGCCTGCGGATTTGAAGGTTGTGGCTTCAGGTCCGGATGGAGTTAGACTATTTTTCAAAAATGACCTTAACTCGCAGGTCGATCCAGCCTTAAATGGGCAGCAGACAGAGTCATTGAAAATAAAGGCGACCCGTGTGATGCTGACCACATCACCTACCGAATACCGATAGGTCTCTAAACAATAGACCTAGCCATATATGCATCATACCCTTTTAGTCTTTTATCTCATTCATGAGATTAATATAATAAGCCGTTGTATGAGTCAGATTAGTATAATTTAGTTACGTGTTTGATTCATAAGATTATGGAATTCATTCAGGTATTTCATTAATTTGATTAGAGCAATATAGTTGAGTACTTCATTCAATTCATGAGATTAGCATGGTAATGAAGGGTATGTCATTCTTAAGATTAGTATACTTTTGAAGGGTATTTCATCTATAAGAAAACCATAAAAAGACACTGTATTTTCGAGCAGGCGTCTGCACTGAGCGAAGGTTACCAGTTCACCACATTCGCATCGCATGAAATATTTGGTTCCGGGAAAGACTGATAACAAACCGATGTTCTTTTCAGAATCCAAGAAGTGTTTCTTTGGACAAATTTGTTCGGAAACCGAATGTATCCAGAAGGATACAGAATATTCCTGAAGTTGCACTGTATTTGATATTTATTTTGCGTTTTCCCACCAGGATTCTGGACTCTCGGCATGGATTGGAAGTCAGCTCCTGGTTTTTCGTGACCTCAACCATTGGGTCATCCTGTTGATCATCTGCTACATCATCACCTTCCTGACTGAAGTGACTAGTAACACGGCCATTGCCACACTCATGATGCCCATCCTCTCTCAGATGGTCAGTATCCTGGACTGGACATCGGTCGTTACTTACTTTAGCTTGACCATTGTGCCGTTGTTTAACATGGCTAACTTCAATGGACTGGCAGTGGCAGACACTCGCCGGCAGACAATAATCTTAACTGCCAGGTCGACCCAGCCTTCAACGAGTACCAGGTAGAGTCATGGGAAGTAAAGGCGGCCGGTATGATGTTGACCACATCACCCACTGAGTGCTTATTGTTCTATAAGATTTAGGTCTACCCCTATGTGCCCAATAAACCTGAAGTCGTGGAAAAGGGTACTTTAATTTATCCACAATGGACTGCAGGTTAGTTCGTAATCACAGAACGCTAAAATATAATTGCTATAGGGTTGAACGGGGTATCGTGGATGTGTCCCTGTTTTTCTCATCCGTAAGATGTTAATCCTACAGTTTGAAACCATGGATTGGAAAATAAATGGCAACCAATTATATTTTAAAGGAGTATCATATCTGTACAGTTAGGGGGCTGCGTGGTCTCGAGGCATGGTGTCCGCCTCGAGTGCTAGAGGTTGTGGGTTCAATCCCCGGTAAGGGCTAGGATTTTTCCTCGTGGACTTGGATTTCTAGTAATTTCCACTGGTCTCTGGGTAGTGAGATCGGACGCCCGTGTGCTTTGTTGATCACGTAAAAAATTCCTTGGCAGTTGGAAACGAAAAGAGTAGCCTAACGGCGCTGCCCGGGCAAAAATTTGGAGTTTTAAAATCTACCCAAAGTATTTCAGGATCCGCGGCGGTGCTACAGAGCCTGTGCACTGTGCTGAGCTTCTTCGGACTCAATCTTGTGTTAAAAGTAGAACGGAGCACTAATGGGTTACAACCCTTGTTGATCCGTTGTTCAAATCTCAAACCTCAATCAGTACAGTTACCTAGGGTTACAAACGAGTTCCAACTTCGATACCCAGTTTGATCCTGCAAAAAGATAAATAAATAAATCACCCGACCACCCGAGAAGCGACAAAAGAAGAAAAATAATAAGATCCAACGGCAGGTGATTTCTTCTTCTTAGCTTTCGGTTTCGTATGTTCAGATCAGACCATCAAGTGGGTTGCCTCTGTAAACTCGCATATCAGCTGCAGGTCCTGCAAGGTTCCCCATAGCTTGCTCTGCACACTTTGCTCTTGAGGCTAGCGATCTTTTCAAAGTTGCAGGTAGAGTGGGCAGGTCTGCAGAATGTGCTGAGGTGTTTGTAGTCCTGTTCGTAGACGGAAAATTATTGTATGTTGCTTTGTGTTGAGTCTGCTGATGGGGTCTTGTGGATGTTTACTGTTAGTTTGTTCTCTCCACAATCCCTGGTATTTTCCTTTGATAAGTTTTTTTATTTCTGGTAATGACAGTGAATAGACGTGTTGTTTTTTCTTTGTTCCATTTTTTGCAAGTTTGTCTGCTAGCTCATTTCCTGGTATGCCGCAGTGAGCAGGGATCCACTGGAGAACGATTTGATTGTTTTCTGTGAGTCTGTTTAGCTGACGGGTCAGTTCTGAAATACAACTGCTGTGCGAAAGATGGAAGTTTGGAAGAGCCGAATGTAAGACAGGTCTGCGTGCCTAATTTGTAACCCTTTGAAAATAAAGTTCGTTCGTTCGTTCGTTCGTTCGTTCTCTTTCTATGTTGTCTCGTGGATCCCTATGAGTCGCCTGGAGGACTGACATGCAGTCACAAAAGAAAACAATTTTGCTGTTTTTGATTTTTCTTTCCTTGAGCACTTTGGCTGAATCAATAATTGCTTGCTGCTCTGCTCTGAAGTTTGTTGAGAGTCTTCCGGAGGCGCATGACGTTTCTACTGTGGTCTCATCTTGCAGCATGATGACCGATCCAGCTCCTCCATTTTTGTCAGCTCCCTCCAATGATCCATTGGTGTATAAAGTGTGTCCATTCGTGTTTTGGATAACAGTTGCAGACATGTTCAAGGGTCAGTACTAAGTCACATTCTTCAGCCTTTCTGTCTATGCCTTGGATTGTTGTTGTGACTGTTTATTTAGGCTGTAGGTCTATGCTGTATGCTTGAATCATTTCCCATGTTGAAGGATCTTTAGAAAGGATGTCACCGTTTTTTTTTTTTCAAGTACAATTTTGATAGATAGTGAAAGTTTTGTCTTTTCAGTCGGTTTTTTTTTTGTTTTTTGTTTTTTTGTTTTTTTGTTTTGTTAAGTTATTTGCTATTTTGTGCATGGGGTTGTTGTTCATGAGTTTAAATTTTTTTGTTAGGGTAAGCACCTTTTCGTCCCTTCGAAGGCTAAAGCTCTAGAGGCCACAAGTTGCCTCCAGCTCATTAATTGGTGTGCTTCTCATACCTCCAGTGATGATTCTGAGACCAGTGTTCTGTATTTTATCCAGTTTGTGTAGGTTTGTTTTAGCTGCAGTGGAGTATGCTCCCATGCCATACTCCAGTTTTGGTTGTACGTATCCAGTGTATACTTGACGTACAGTGTTGGCATCTGCACCTAAGCTTGTTCCAGTAAGTTTCTTTATAAGTCTGAGCCTCAGGGTAGATTTCCTTTGGGTGTCTTCAATGTGGGGGCCCCATGTTAGCCTTTTGTCAAAGAAGGTGATTTGACAGCATGCTTTTTTGCGTTGATTTCGACAAGTCTATGTCAAGTTGACAGTCCAGAATGCAAGGGTATCCTTGTGAACTTAGTACAACAACGAACAGCCCCAAACATGATGCTGCTGGTCTGCAAACATACGCTGAAGGATGAGCGGCTAATTTGTTAAACTGGGCGTGTGAAGAAATGCTCCTAAACGATCTTATTACCCGGCGCGCTAGCTCAGTTTGTTAAACCAGCTGCGCGGCGATCGGGGGGGGGGGGAGGGGATGTTGTCCGAGTTCACGCTCTGTGGTAGGCTGAAAAGCCACATATTTCCTAGATTTACTGTATCTATCATGGAATCAAGACCGAAGGGTTGCGATATCCATAGTACCGATCCAAAGCGTTTTTTAACTCACGGTTTTTGGATCTTTCTTATTCCCTTCACAGGCCACTGGTCTTCAACTGAATCCGTTGTTTCTGATGTTTCCTGGAGCCATTACCACATCCTTCGCGTTCATGCTGCCAGTAGCAACGCCTCCAAACGCTATTGTCTTCTCCTATGGCATTGTCAAAGTTGTAGATATGGTAGGTAAATATTATCTCGGCTGCTGCTACTGCTACTACTGCCGCTACTACTAGTGTTGCTGCTACTACTATTACTGCTGCTATTGCTGCTATTACTACTATTATCACTACCACCACCACCACCACTACTACCGCTGCTCCTGGAACTGCTGCTGCTACGACTACTTTTGCAACTACTGATACTGCTGCTAGTAACACTACTAATATTACTGCTGCTTCACAAACTACTACTATTACTACTGCTACTATTGCTATTTTTTCATCACCAACAAACAATAATACTTACTACTAGGGCTGTACCCAATATTTGCTTCGTATTCGCTTCGGGGCTGAATAGTGGACCTATTGACTATTCGGTATTCGGCCGAATAGTTGCGTTTGGGCCGAATACGAATAGTAATTACCTAACACCCGCTTCTGCATACACGGCCTTAATGCTGACAACATGGAACGATTGGTTTTGTTGAAAGCTAATGCAGCTTTCATGCATGAACTAAGCTATTAGTGACAATTTCCAAGTTTAGTTACTTGTTTTAATACTCAGGATTCTTTCATTCCTAGTTACTAGTTACCACAGACTGATTAAAGGATGCGAAACACCAAATGTTTTTAAATGTTTACTATTCTGTCCGAATACTAACTAGACATGGAAAGAATATAAACTCCAGCCACATCCAAGTCGATAATCTGAAAATCAAACGAACGGAAACATGTAAGTACTTGCGTGCTAACTTCAAATGCTCCAACATGCTGCAAGAAGAAATACAATCTAGCATACAATCTAGAAATAAAGTATACTATGCTCTTCAACATCTGCTAAAGTCAAAGTGCTGTCTCGCAATACCACGATCACAATATATAAAACGTCGATAAGACCAGTTGTTTTATATGGCTCTAAAACTTGAAGCAGAAATAAAAAAGATGAGGCCTTATTACAGGTTTTCAAAAACAGTCTTACGACAAATCTTTGGACCCATCAAAAATGGTAACAGCGGGGAATGGAGAGTGTGTAGCAACAAAGTAACACGTAATCTGTTTAAATCACGATTGATCACTGGCATCATGGGAGCTAACTGACTAAAATGGTTGGGGCATATGGAAAGAGTGTCAGATGACAGAGAAGTAAAAACTGTATACACCTAAGAGGAATGGTTGTAGACCTCGAGGCAGACAAAAAAGAAGATCGAGAGATAATGTCCAGCCAGACCTGCAAGCAACTGGTGTCACAAATTGTGAAGAGAAGGCCAGCCAGAGAGATTAATGGAGACAAGTGATATCTGCAGCAGTAAACCTCAAGTGCTCAGAATGCTAAAGAAGAAGATGGCTATTCTGTGCTACTTTATGTGAAGTAAAAGTTCAGCGTACATTTGACATAATGAATAAGCTTTTTTTTAAGATACATTGTTTAGACTTTAATATTCGTATTCGTATTCCGAAATTCCACCGAATAGTTAGTCTCGTTATTCGTATTCGGCTGAATAGTGAAAATCACTATTCGGTACAGCCCTACTTACTACTACTGCTGCTGTTACTACACGTGTTTATCTGTGTCTACTACTTCTGCAGCAGCAGCTGCTGCTACCACTACTGCTGCTGCTAGAACGACAAATATTATTGCAAATCGTACTGCTTTGTCTATTACAACAACAACATCAACTACTGTTAATATTGCAGCCACGTCTGCCGTTACAGTATCAACAACTACAACAACTACTACTGTTAATATTGCAGCCACGTCTGCCGTTACAGTATCAACAACTACTACTACTACTACTATAAATCCTCTTGCTCCCTTATTATACTTTACAATGACAACAAAGTAACAACTACTGCTGCTATAAAAACAGCAACTGCAACCTCTGCTGATCTACAACTGCTACCACCACCATTACTACTGCTGCTGCTACTACTACTACTACTACAACTACTACTCCTATTACTACTACTACTACAACCACTAGAACTACTACAACAACTAATACAACAACTACTACTAACACTACCACTATTACTACAGTAGTAGCAGCAACTACTACTAATCCTACAACTATTACTACTACTACAAATAATACAACAACAACAACTACTACAACTACTACAACAACTAATACAACAACAACTACTACTACAACAACTAATACAACAACAACTACTACTACAACAACTAATACAACAACAACAACTACTAACACCACTACTACTACTACAGCAATGGCAGCAACTGCTACTAATTTACAAATTCTTCTGTTGCTTTCACATCTGACTCTGCTGCTGCAGTAGTCATTATCTCAGTGTTTGAAATAACATCCTTTATCAATGTTTGAAATAACAACCTTTATCAATGCTTGAAATAACATCCTTTATTAATGTTTGAAATGACATCCTTTGTCAATGTTTGAAATAACATCCTTTATCAATGTTTGAAATAACATCCTTTATCAATGTTTGAAATAACATCCTTTATCAAAGTTTGAAATAAAATCCTTTATCAATGTTTAAAATAACATCCTTTATCAATGTTTGAAATAACACCCTTTATCAATGTTTGAAATAACATCCTTTATCAATGTTTGAAATAACATCCTTTATCAATGTTTCAAAAAACATCCTTTATCAATGATTGAAATAACACCCTTTATCAATGTTTGAAATAACACCCTTTATCAATGTTTGAAATAACATCCTTTATCAATGTTTGAAATAACATCCTTTATCAATGTTTGAAATAACATCCTTTATCAATGTTTGAAATAACATCCTTTATCAATGTTTGAAATAACATCCTTTATCAATGTTTGAAATAATATCCTTTATCAATGTTTGAAATAACATCCCTTATCAATGTTTGAAAAAAACATCCTTTATCAATGTTTGAAATAACATCCTTTATCAATGTTTGAAATAACATCCTTTATCAATGTTTAAAAAAACATCCTTTATCAATGTTTGAAAAAACATCCTTTATCAATGTTTGAAAAAACATCCTTTATCAATGTTTGAAAAAACATCCTTTATCAATGTTTGAAATAACATCCTTTGTCAGTGTTTGAAATAACATTCTTTATCAATGTTTGAGAAATCACCCATTTAAGCAATAAATATCTCTCCCCCACAGGTGATCAGTGGACTGTTCCTAAACCTTATAAGTGTTCCTATCCTGCTGTTTGCCACCGCCACCTGGGGAAACGCCTTCTTCAAGTTCGACCAAATGCCTCCAGAGTTTGCATCAAATGTTACCAGTGTCTTATCAAAGATCTAGTGAGACTTCAATCATAGACTCATTAAGCCAGATTGGAAATCTGAGGAGAGGCATCAAACATCTAGTGAGACTTCAATCATAGACTCATTAAGCCAGATTGGAAATCTGAGGAGAGGCATCAAACATCTAGTGAGACTTCAATCATAGACTCATTAAGCCAGATTGGAAATCTGAGGAGAGGCATCAAAGATCTAGTGAGACTTCAATCATAGACTCATTAAGCCAGATTGGAAATCTGAGGAGAGGCATCAAAGATCTAGTGAGACTTCAATCATAGACTCATTAAGCCAGATTGGAAATCTGAGGAGAGGCATCAAACATCTAGTGAGACTTCAATCATAGACTCATTAAGCCAGATTGGAAATCTGAGGAGAGGCATCAAAGATCTAGTGAGACTTTAATCATAGACTCATTAAGCCAGATTGGAAATCTGAGGAGAGGCATCAAAGATCTAGTGAGACTTTAATCATAGACTCATTAAGCCAGATTGGAAATCTGAGGAGAGGCATCAAACATCTAGTGAGAATCTTACCCCAGACTCAATATCTTACTGCACATTTCGGGAGAGCCATTAAAAGTCTTGCGAAACTTGAATTAAAGACTCACTAAGATTATGAAAATCTAGGGACAGACATCAAATGTCTTGCGAAACTTTAATTACGGACTCACTAAGACTTTATGAAAATCTAGAGAGTGCCATCAAAAGTCTTGCGATACTTTAATTACATACTAAGACGTTATTCAAATCTAGAGAGTGCCATCAAAAGTCTTGCGATACTTTAATTACATACTAAGACGTTATGCAAATCTAGAGAGTGCCATCAAAAGTCTTGCGATACTTTAATTACATACTAAGACGTTATGCAAATCTAGGGAGTGTCATCAAAAGTCTTGCAATACTTTAATTACATACTAAGACGTTATGCAAATCTAGGGAGTGCCATCAAAAGTCTTGCAATACTTTAATTACATACTAAGACGTTATGCAAATCTAGGGAGTGTCATCAAAAGTCTTGCAATACTTTAATAACAGACCCACTAAGACTGTGCAAATCTAGGGAGTGCCATCAAAAGTCTTGCAATACTTTAATAACAGACTCACTAAGACGTTATGCAAATCTAGGGAGTGTCATCAAAAGTCTTGCAATACTTTAATAACAGACCCACTAAGACGTTATGCAAATCTAGGGAGTGCCATCAAAAGTCTTGCAATACTTTAATAACAGACCCACTAAGACGTTATGCAAATCTAGGGAGTGTCATCAAAAGTCTTGCAATACTTTAATAACAGACCCACTAAGACTATGCAAATCTAGGGAGTGTCATCAAAAGTCTTGCAATACTTTAATAACAAACCCACTAAGACGTTATGCAAATCTAGGGAGTGCCATCAAAAGTCTTGCAATACTTTAATAACAGACTCACTAAGATGTTATGCAAATCTAGGGAGTGCCATCAAAAGTCTTGCAATACTTTAATAACAGACTCACTAAGACTATGCAAATCTAGGGAGTGTCATCAAAAGTCTTGCAATACTTTAATAACAGACCCACTAAGACTATGCAAATCTAGGGAGTGCCATCAAAAGTCTTGCAATACTTTAATAACAGACCCACTAAGACTGTGCAAATCTAGGGAGTGTCATCAAAAGTCTTGCAATACTTTAATAACAGACCCACTAAGACTTTATGCAAATCTAGGGAGTGCCATCAAAAGTCTTGCAATACTTTAATAACAGACCCACTAAGACTTTATGCAAATCTAGGGAGTGCCATCAAAAGTCTTGCAATACTTTAATAACAGACCCACTAAGACTTTATGCAAATCTAGGGAGTGCCATCAAAAGTCTTGCAATACTTTAATAACAGACCCACTAAGACTTTATGCAAATCTAGGGAGTGCCATCAAAAGTCTTGCAATACTTTAATAACAGACCCACTAAGACTTTATGCAAATCTAGGGAGTGTCATCAAAAGTCTTGCAATACTTAATAACAGACCCACTAAGACTTTATGCAAATCTAGGGAGTGTCATCAAAAGTCTTGCAATACTTTAATAACACACCCACTAAGACTGTGCAAGTCTAGGGAGTGTCATCAAAGGTCTATTGAGAATTTGCCTCTACTTGTTATTACAATACTAAGAAGCATCTTGCTGCAGATAAAGCTATGGTCTACAAATAGATATATAGTGTTTGATTACAAACATATTGATAGTCTCCTTACAAATACATATTTTCTCATTACACACCTACTGATGGGCTCTTTACATATTTAGTGGCTGTTTCCTTACACTTCTAGTGAATCTCTTTAGTGATCTAGAAAGTATCTTTGCTGACTTAGTGAATCTTGTTACACTTCTAGTGAATCTCCTTAGTGATCTAGTAAGTATCTTTGCTGACTTTGTGAATCTCCTTAGTGATCTAGTAAGTATCTTTGCAGACTTAGCGAATCTCCTTAGTGATCTAGTATCTTGCAGACTTAGTGAATCTCCTTAGTGATCTAGTAAGTATCTTTGCTGACTTAGTGAATCTCCTTAGTGATCTAGTATCTTGCAGACTTAGTGAATCTCATTACATGTGTGTTGAGTGTCTCTTTACAGTTCTAGTGAGGGATTTGTTTCTTGTTTCTTCTTCACGTCCTGTTTTACCATATTGAGGATTGGGGGTGAGGGAGATATAAGGTTCTGTCTCTTGCTATTTTGGCTGCCTCGACTATCGACGTGTCCCAGTGTTGTAGAACTTGTTTTTGCAGGGACACTTGTTTCAGACCTAAACAGTGGCCAGGGCCTTGTTAGGTCTCCGTAGGTTTAATGTATTTAATTGTCAACAAATGCCCTTCCATTTCCCAAAGGGTGGAGTGGGGGAAAGAAAGCGAATGACAGAGAGGGACAGACAGACAGCTCGACAGACAGATAGACAGCTCGACAGACAGACAGACAGACAGACAGACAGACAGACAGACAGACAGACAGACAGACAGACAGACAGACAGACAGACAGACAGACAGACAGACAGACAGACAGACAGACAGACAGACAGACAGACAGACAGACAGACAGACAGACAGACAGACAGACAGACAGACAGACAGACAGACACAAAGAAAGAGAGCAGTGAGAAGAGTAGAGAGAACGAGAGAGACAGAAACAGTCACACACACACACACACACACACACACACACACACACACACACACACACACACACATTTACATACACACAGAAAGAGAGGTGAGAACGGAAAACAAGAGAAAGCACAAAAAAGAAAGAAAGCTTTTTTTCATCAAAGTACTGTGTCCGTATTTTACATGATTTATAACCATATTACGATTTAAAATATATATATATATATTGTCATGTCTTGAATTATTTATAGTATTGTGAAGTTTCGTCTGAAATTTCTCCTTGGCTGGTTCATCCTAATGTATAATTTATTAGTGTGTTCCAGGAGATCACCGTATGTGTCAGTGGCGTAGCAAGAGTTTGCAATTACTTACATTTACTTACTGAAAGCAACGAAACAATAACGCTCCAATATTTGCGTGTTAGCACTGTAACTAGTATAGTCACACACATAGCTATAATTTCATATTAGGACATAACAATGGTCCCACCCCTCCACTTCTTTGACGACGGGCAGCGCAAACAATGCCGACTCCTTGTGTATTGGTTTATCCCTACAAGTTGCAACAATGTAAACTTAACTATATCCTACACACGTAGGCGGCATTGTTGTGTGAACTTGTGTCTCTTTTCCCTGCACTGATCCCGTTCCCAGTTTTGATTTTCCCGGTCACGTCTGTTTGGCTTTGTTTTAGCCAGGTGAAAGTTAGTCATTACCTGCCAAATAATTAGTTATTTTTAATCACCGTTGTGCACCGGAAGAGACCCTAAAATGAGTACCAGGACATATCATTGGAAGTAAAGGCAGACATGGAAGTGCTAAAGAAGCTACAATCTAAGGGCTTCACAATCTGCAAAGACCTAAAAAATTCATTGCGCCACTTGGCAGGGCACATGATGATGATGAGTTTAATTCTGTTAGAGGATTATATATTATAATATAATATCTGTGTTTTGCCAACACATTCTATATTATTTCACTCAATAAAATTGCAACGATAATTTATTGCAATTATCTATATACTTCATTACCCACCTAGTGCCGATTGGTCTGTAAAAATATGGGACCCTCTTCCAATATACCCGGTGCGCCTAAGGCGTGAAAAGGGATCATTACTTTTTACTTTTATCTATATTTTTTAATATCAATTTATCTGAAAGATCTTAACATCAAGGAAGATTGGCTAATAAACAGCATCTTTGCAAGCTGAAATTAGTTAGTTAGTTAGTTAGTTAGTTAGTTAGTTAGTTAGTTAGTTAGTTAGTTAGTTAGTTAGTTAGTTAGTTAGTTAGTTAGTTAGTTAGTTAGTTAGTTAGTTAGTTAGTTAGTTAGTTGGGTTATCATCATTGCACTCCGGACATGTCCATAGGTGCTCAGATCCTCCCCTCAGTATGAACCCCAACGTCCGATGGCTAATAGTACCAGTTCCATGTTGATTAACAAGTCTTCTGACGTGTCCGGTGTGCGTCTCGTTTTTTGCTGTGCCGATCTTAATTCCCAAGTCTGCCATTCTGGCGAAAGCTGAAATATTCAGGTCAAATCAAGCGCCATAGCAGGAAGGAGGGGTACAGGATGTAAGTGACTCTTTGAATCATACTTGATTGTGAAAGTACACAAGGCGGGAGAGCTGGCGAGAGACCGAGCTTCTTTCAGGCAGACCGCGAGGAGAACGACGTTCTGCAAAGAACCTGCTACATGATGATGAGCACAAGTAGATATGCTCTATATGCAGAATGAAGATCCCAAGTATGGACACTTTTAAAGCAACCAACAGAATATGAGTTGCACCACAACTTTCACAGAAACCTGTAGTCTTCTCATCCGAAAACTAATCAGAGGGTACAAGAAAAGAAACAGACCGGAAGACGAATAAGTATATAAATATACTTTACAAGTCACAAACTAGAAAACATAATCAGTTCAAATATCCGGTATCTATCCTAAGTGGTTTAACCTCTGCTTTGCTAGTTGAGTGACTTATTGTGTGGCGAAATTATGTTTGACTAAAATAAGTGTGTCACCACAAAAGTTTGGAAAGCTCTGGTCTAGAGTTGAGTTAAGTTGATTCAAGAACCGACATCACAGCAATCGGGGCCTTACCATAAGCGCTCAGTCCCCATCCTCAGCAGCCAGTGAAGAGTTTCGATACTAATGGTGCCGGTAGCATTCTGATTTAACGTCCGTCTTGCCTTTTCTCTGAGCCTCGAGCATCTGCCGGAACCTCTCGTCACTCCCTCAGCATCAGTCTCACCAGACTCTGGTGATCCATCTGCTCCTCTGAACTGTACACGCTCTCCCACAAGGCACTAACCACGGCTGCCTTATCATGCATCAGTTTTCCACCAAGTTGTGCAGAGCCAGCCAGTCTGTCCTAGGACTCTGGTCTAGAGTTCTAGCTATTAGTACTTTTACATACGGCGATGAAACGTGAACTGTAAGGTCCGAATCCGAAAGAAAAATATCCTCATCATGTAGCTGGTCTTTTGCAGAACGTCGCTCTCCTTAAGATCTATCTGAAAGAAACTCGGTCTTTGGCCAGCTCTCGCGCCTCATTTACCTATATATGCAAGGAGTCACTTATATCCTGTGCCCATCTTCGTGTTGGTGGGCCCCTGCCCCTCCTTCCTAGTACCATACCTTCTGCTTTTATTTTTTCTAATGCGCCTTGGCGCTCGATGTGACCAGAATATTTCAGCTTCTTAGACAAGATACTGTTTATTAGCCAATCTTCCTTGATGTTGAGATACATGCATGCATGTATGTATGTATGTATGTATGTATGTATGTATGTATGTATGTATGTATGTATGTATGTATGTATGTATGTATGTATGTATGTATGTATGTATGTATGTATGTATGTATGTATGTATGTATGTATGTATGTATGTATGTATGTATGTATGTATGTATGTATGTATGTATGTATGTATGTATGTATGTATGTATGTATGTATGTATGTATGTATGTATGTATGTATGTATGTATGTATGTATGTATGTATGTATGTATGTATGTATGTATGTATGTATGTATGTATGTATGTATGTATGTATGTATGTATGTATGTATGTATGTATGTATGTATGTATGTATGTATGTATGTATGTATGTATGTATGTATGTATGTATGTATGTATGTATGTATGTATGTATGTATGTATGTATGTATGTATGTATGTATGTATGTATGTATGTATGTATGTATGTATGTATGTATGTATGTATGTATGTATGTATGTATGTATGTATGTATGTATGTATGTATGTATGTATGTATGTATGTATGTATGTATGTATGTATGTATGTATGTAT
Source organism: Candidula unifasciata (assembly GCA_905116865.2). Classification (NCBI taxonomy): domain Eukaryota; kingdom Metazoa; phylum Mollusca; class Gastropoda; order Stylommatophora; family Geomitridae; genus Candidula; species Candidula unifasciata. The sequence continues at coordinate 170,983 of CAJHNH020000901.1, forward strand.
GTATGTATGTATGTATGTATGTATGTATGTATGTATGTATGTATGTATGTATGTATGTATGTATGTATGTATGTATGTATGTATGTATGTATGTATGTATGTATGTATGTATGTATGTATGTATGTATGTATGTATGTATGTATGTATGTATGTATGTATGTATGTATGTATGTATGTATGTATGTATGTATGTATGTATGTATGTATGTATGTATGTATGTATGTATGTATGTATGTATGTATGTATGTATGTATGTATGTATGTATGTATGTATGTATGTATGTATGTGTATGTATGTATGTATGTATGTATGTATGTATGTATGTATGTATGTATGTATGTATGTATGTATGTATGTATGTATGTATGTATGTATGTATGTATGTATGTATGTATGTATGTATGTATGTATGTATGTATGTATGTATGTATGTATGTATGTATGTATGTATGTATGTATGTATGTATGTATGTATGTATGTATGTATGTATGTATGTATGTGCATGTTTGTGTGTAAGTGGATGTATGTGTGTACTGGGTGCCTATGTATTTGTGTGTAAGTGAGTGATTGGGCTTGTGTGTGTATGTGGGTGTGTGTGTTCGCGCGTGAGCGTGCGCACATATTTTACCACCCATGGTGTTGTTTTTGACTTCATATCCATAATATGCATATCATTACATGAATATAACATGCTTCATTGATGAAATACAACTGCTGTGTGAAAGATGGAAGTTTGGAAGGGCCGAATGTAAGACAGGCCTGCGTGCCTAATTTGTAACCCTTTGAAAATAAAGTTCGTTCGTTCGTTCGTTCGTTCAGTATTCCACCAAGTTGTGCAGAGCCATCCAGTCTGTCCGCCTGTTCGTTTCTCAACACACTGGCGTCTCCTGGTGAAAAAATCCAGACAATACTCCTCAGTCAGTAAGGGAATGTGAGTAAAGGACGAAATGATTGCAGAAAGGTTGAGAGCTGAACGCCTCAGAAGATGAACACTAAAAAAGTGTGATAGCAGCAACGTTCCTGAAATCTCATCTAATTATGGAAGACTATACCTACCGCCGGCAGGTTTGCTAGTCACACTCGCCATCACCATGGGCTGAGAGTCTCAACGTCATTATAGCACGGTAAAACAATTATAGTCTGAATCACACACACACACAAAGCAAAGGACCCCTTTTCACGCCTTTAAGCGTTTTGGGCATATAGGGCTAGACATTTATTTTTATAGGCCAATCGCACTTGGTAGATGATGGGGTCAGCATTACGCCGGCCGTCTTTACTTCCCCAGGACAGCCATGCTGGTACCCAATGAGGCTGGGTCGACCTGGGAGTCAAGGACATTTTTATTAAAATGTCCGCCTGGGCCTTGAGGCGAATCCACGACCTTCCGGTCCGCAGGCGAGCGTCTACCCGCCAACGCTACGGCGACTCCCAAACATAAGTATAGGTGCCAACTAATTATGTAAATTAGGAAGCTGAGTAAGAATTCATCAAGCAACATTAAGTGTATTGATCGGCACTCATAGAAAGAAGTAGAAAGATAAAAGAACACAGGAGCAGTTTTTTTTATTTTTTTTATTTATAGAAATGAGTAAGAATTCAGCTAATATAGGTTAACGTGAGAGCTAAATGGGTCAGCTGGAGTTCGGAAAAGTAGGTCACATCTGTTGCAACGAGCAACTTCATGAACACTGTCTGAGTGTGGAGTGAGTGAAGCATTCGATGTAGTTCTCAACAAGGCAACTTTTTCAAGAGATGCAATTACTTATCTGCATTCTTGACTCCCCTTGGCTTCTTGACCTACGTGTGAAGGTCACTAACCAGATGTTTCTGCAACTCATCTGTCATGTCGATACTTGAGCCGTCATGCCAGGAAATGTTTCTTCAACGGTCAAGATAACACATGGAACCAGACGTCTTATCTATCCCGCATCTTTATTTGCTGTGTCATCTTCTTTAGTTGATCACAGCAGCCAAACAGGCAAGGCATCATCGATTCAATATTTATAATTAAGATGGTGAATCTGTCACTTTCTGTGTCCGAAAATAATTTCTTTTTCCCCGAGTCGTCAGTTAGTATCTGGCAGGCGTTGGGTCGTCATAAAATAGACAGTACCAAGTACGTATACATATATAGGTTAGTTGCGTATCCTTTACAGGACGTTGCAGAATCAACCCTAATATCCACTGGCTGTTGAGTGGTTTTTCTAGGCAAATGTACGTCCAGTAGTTTGCCATTGCCTCTGGACGGTCGGCTTTCTTGATACCACTGTCGAAACCAACGCAAGGCGCGTGGCCTGCAGCTAGGGTTCGAACCCAGCATCCCGGCATTACGAAGCGTTCGCATCGACTTAGCCACAGAGCCGACAGTACCCAGTCTGTCTTTCAAAAATTAAATAAGGTTCAATAAAAGTGTTCTCCCTGGATGGTCAGGCTGTTAACAACACTGGCCTGCCATATGTGAACTCCAGGTTCAATCCTCGGTAAAGTGATCAGCAAAAATAAAACCCTTAACCGCACAGTTTGTGGCGATAGCATTAGCCACGCAGAGAGAGTCCACACATTTTCCACCAAAACTGAACCCTGGAACACTTGTGTTGGAAATAAGTTCATTTGTTTCGCGAGAGCAATTTTTACAAAGACTCACGTGGATCCTCAGGTTTATCCAGTATTAAATGGGTATCAGGTAAAGTCCTGGGAGGAAAATTCTCACCACATCAGCCACTGGTCTATAAAAAAAAGAGAGGTCTAGCCCTATGTGCCTAATACCCCTGAAGGAGTGGAAAAGGGTTCTTTCTTTACCTTTTTTAGTTTTAAGCATGGGTTTTATTTGGTGGGGCTCAAATCACTTCTACGGTGAAACTCTTTGCCATTGCCTAAATACCATACAAACGGTCTTTTTCTAAACCACCACTGCGGGAATTGAATCTAAACAGCTAAACGCAAACTGTGCCCAATGTTCTCCCAAGAGGGGTGGCGGGGGGAGGGGAGAAGAAGAAGAAGAAGAAGAAGAAGAAGAAGAAGAAGAAGAAGAAGAAGAAGAAGAAGAAGAAGAAGAAGAAGAAGAAGAAGAAGAAGAAGAAGAAGAAGAAGAAGAAGAAGAAGAAGAAGAAGAAGAAGAAGAAGAAGAAGAAGAAGAAGAAGAAGAAGAAGAAGAAGAACAACAACAACAACAACAACAACAACAACAACAACAACAACAAGAATAAGAAGAACAAGGAGAACAAAAAAAGGAGAACAAACAGAAGAACAAAGAGAATGAAGACAAGCCCAGGAAACGAGAACAACATACAGAAGAACAAGAAGAAGAGGAACAAGAACAAGTAGAACAAAAACAGGAAAAATAATAAGAAGAAGAACAAGAAGAAGAAGCAAAACGAGAACAAGAACAAGAACAAAAACGAGGAGAACGATAAAAGAAGTGTGGGCACTAAAGAGAACTCATGTTTGCCTTACTTATTCCATCTAACTGCACTAAGACTTTGATATTTGTGTTTGATATTGATCTTTGACAATTAAAACAGTTTCAACAATGAAATCAACCTTGACATTCAAACCAGCTTTAACAATTAGGGTAATATAAGATGCGTAGCCAACAGGACAGAGCGGGGTAATTAATAACGTTCGACGGCGAAGTTAGCCTCCTGTTCTTACGCAGACCTAAGGCCTCGCGCGTGCCTTGGGCCGAATCCGGGAAGTTACTTTACAAGGGAACGTATGGAAATCTACATACTTTGTTGTTTCAATCGCCGGGGTGCGTGTCTGTGTGTGCGTTGTGATATGTTGTGTGTATTCTGTGTATTTTAATGTGGTGCATCTCCGGGAGACACCGACTGTCAATGCGGAGTTAAGAATCCGTGAATGTGTATGTCTGTCGAGTTTTTCCAGTTGTGGGATTAACTTCAGCTGGTCTTACGTGTGGGTTGACGCAAACGATTTAAATAACTCTTTACACATTCTTGAATAGCTACAGTTTCAGACAAAAACGTGCTAACTCATTACTTGCGTGTTTAACTTTGGTAAAGGTGTTAAACAACCGCTAGTTTGTTAAACAATTAATAACGTGTTAAAACTTCTTGTAGCAGAATCTGGTTTATTTGTGTGCAGACTGCTGGTTCCTCTCCCCTCAAGCTGAAGATTGGCTCTGATTTAAAAGGGAAGCCCTAAACTGTTGGCTTCTACAAAGTGCTTGTTAAGTGGCAACGGGCCTTTTTATCCCCCTCTCTCTCTCCATCAATGGGACCTGGGAGCAATGAATAAAGTTTTAACCATTCGCAAGTGTGTGAGGCTTGTGCATGGCTATTTTAAGTAAGTCTATTTAGGGGCCAACATTGTGAAAATGAGGATCGTCTTTCCTTCAAATTCGGAGTGCATCTGCTTGAGAGGCAAGGAACCAGCAGTCTGCATGCAGATCTGTAAAACGGAATCACACGCAACTCTCGGGTTCTGGAACAGGACTGCAGACCAGAAATGGATGAACAACCAGAACTTTCCGCCAGAGTTTACAGCTGGTGAATGCGAAGAAAAAGAAGAAGAAGGATCGACTGGGGGCTAGAGACCCGAGTCCCAGCACAGAAAGATAATTATTACAACACAACAGACACTGATACTCGGGCTACTTGCTAAGCTTTCTCGGGCCATAGGTGGCCCCCTGGCCACCAGTTGAATAACGCTGTACTAGTGGGTCCCAGTGAGCTAAGATCTTGTCGGCCCGGCTTTTATGTGTGTGTGTCCATATCTTTCATTGCCCTACTGGAGAGCTTAGCATCATCACAAGTTAGAAAAGCTGAAAGAGTTGCATTCTAACGCAGAGAATTTGGTTGTTGTTGTTGTTGTTGTTGTTGTTGTTGTTGTTGTTGTTGTTGTTGTTGTTGTGATAAATGATGTGAAGTACAAGGCACGCCACCATGAAGAAAAATGTTGGATCCTGGTGGGAGGAAGGGGAAGGGGCGGGTGGGGGGGGGGGTGCTGAGTCCCTTCCCAATCACGCCCTTCTCACAATCTTTAAACATTATAGGCAGATTGTTGTGTGGGTGGGAGGGTGCTTCAGAAACTTAAACACCCCCGCCACAAAAACAAAAACATGAATGGGCTTAACGGGACTCACCCAATAAAAGATAGTACTAATTATAAAAAAAGTTTACAGTTGTTGTAAATGAATAAAACAGATACGCTCTGAACATAAACCCTAATTCATATGTGGGAGCATAAATTATTTTGAGACCAGGTATTATTTTCAGAAAATGGCGTATCTCATACATCTATATCTGGACACAGGTCTCAGGTAAGTGTTTATTTTAACTATTCATCATCATCATCTCTATCGTCATCATTATCATCATCATCTTTATCGTCATCATTATCATCATCATCCTCTTTTATCGTCATCATTATCATCATCATTATCATTATCATCATCATTATCTTTATCGTAATCATTATCATCATCATCATCCTAATCATCATCATTATTATCTTTATCATCATTATCATCATCACCGTCATGTTTCGGGCTGATGAAAGTAGGCTGCCATTGTTTCGTCATCTCACACGATCACCAGAATTATTGTATCAGGTCAGTGTTCTTATCTGTCCCCGTGCGTATGGTTTAGTGTTCCAAGTATTTATCTCTGTCTTCCCTTTCCTCTTTCTGTGGACTGCTTCTGATTTTGCTAAACGATTTTAAGTAAACGACCCTCTTTCACGCCTTTAGGCATTTTGGGCTTATAGGGCAAGACCTATATTTTAAAGACCGATGGGCACTTAGTAGTTGATATGGTCAACATCAGACCGGCCGCCTTTACTTTCCAGAATTGTACCAGTAGCCATTCAAGGTTGCGTCGACCTTTGGTTTATATTGAAAAGAGTCCGGTTTCGTCACGACTCCAAACCACGACCTTCTGATCCACAGGCGAGCGCATAGCCGCTATACCATGGCGGCTCTAACAAGGCGTTTTCACTTTCAGTAATTTGCCATTGCTTTTTGAACGGTCAGCTCCAGACACCACTGTCTAAACCACATGAAGGCGCTCTGCTGTCAAATCGCTTGCGGCCGCGACTGAACACAAATTGTTTTTCTAATGAGATTATTTACTGAGATCTGTCTCAACGAGAGTAGTGTCGTTTGTATTTCTATCATGAGGTTCACAACATTATCAACTGTGATGTAAACAGAAAGAACAGTCCATAAACAGGTCACGTGAAACCTAAATGCATTTGAAAACAAATGCTTGAGCAAAATGTTGAACATAACATGGGATGAATTCAGGACGGGTTTAAAAAAAAATTTAAAAAAAAAATACAAATGCGAGTTGTGAGTTAGATTATTTTCACAGCGCTCCGGACACATCCATAGGCGCTTTGATTCCCCTCTCAGCAAATTATCGTCGTCGCGCGGTTAATAGTGCCATTTCTATTAGGGCTGTACCGAACATTCGCTTCGTATGCGCTTCGGGGCCGAATAGTGGACCTAATAACTAATTCGGTATTCGGCCGAATAGTTGCGGTCAGGCCGAATACGAATAGTGGTTACCTTACTTCCGTGTGTGTGTGCGTGCGTGTGCGCGCGTGTGTGTGAGTGTGTGTCTGTGTGTGAGAGAGAGAGAGAGAGAGGGAGAGAGAGAAAGATCATGCATTTTTCGTTCTATCAGGGTGTCTTCGCCCAAATTAAATTTTAAGATATTGCTAACGAGAGTCCAAGTCCAAGTCCTTTTGAGAAAAAAAAAAGAAAAGCTCGACCACGTTTAGACTGCTGCTAGCTAGCCTAGGCTGCTAGCAGTCTCCGCCTATATTTGTGGTCTAGGTTATTTGCGTCACTTTCGTGACTGAATTTTAGTTTTTGTGCCATTTCTGGGCTTGATGCTTCCATCCGAATCAAACCGCTCGTCCTGTTGTCGCTGGTGCATGTCTTCCTTCTTCTTTCTTGGTGTTTCCTGTTTGTTCTGTCTCCCTTTGATCTGGCTAGGCGTATCTCGAAGGAGAGCGAGCTTCCATACACAACGTCCTTTTGGCCACCATTTATTGTTTTAACATTTTGAGTATTTAAATTATGCCAAAGAATACTGAAAACAGTTTTTGAATTTTAATAGTTCCGAAATGTGAAAATGTTCCGCGTGTGACCATAGTTGTCTTATAGTTGTCTTCCTGTAATATGAACGGGTTAGTCATGTAATGGATATGTACGTGAGAGTTTATGTGGAGACTTAAGCGGACCCAGTCGTCATCTGTTATTATGTGATAGGGTTGTGTTGACAGCTAAGCTCCGGTGTACGTAAATACCATATAACCGGAGCATCTAGCTCACGCTTTGAGATCCAAATGTTCGGCGATGAGAATTGCTGTGGCATGTTGGGTAACGAACTAAAGTGCTCTCTGTGGGAATGGGTTAGGGGGTTAAACTCATAGTGCATTCGAAAGTTAGGGAAGGGTGAGGGGAAAGGGGGCGGGAGGCCATTCAGCCATTTCTCTTCGTTGCCGTCTTGCTGGATTCTAGCGTGGCCTTTTGTCGGTACTATGTGTATCACGTTACCAACCTTTGCTATCATCACAGTGGTGGGGTGGTATTGGTGGTTCTGTGTACTAGTCCTGTCATTATTGAGTCACTTGTTTTCCCTGTTTGCTGTCAGTCGTATCTTCTTGTGAGTCCTGTCGGTCATGTGCATGTTGTATGCATGCTGTTGAATAGTATGGTTTTGTGTATGAATCCCCGGAGTACATGGACGCACCCAACTAGATGTATGAGTTCATGCACTCGAGTACTCATACACGTAGACAACACTACATATTTGCACGTCCTTTCATACTTATCCATGTATGCATACCTAATTTACATTACGTACACACGCAAACTCTTTTATATACGAGAACATCCACACGTAGCGACATTCACTCTTCCATGTCTTGTGCGTTTTGTGTCGCAATGTCTGTAGTATTGTCTGGTCGTGTCACTTTTAAGTTATATTTCGTTACTTGTATGTGACCTGCCCGGTACTGTCTTATCATGTTTTGGTGGATGGTGTGTGTTGATGACTTTCTTGCTGCGCACACACCTCATTCCATTTGTTCTCATTAATTAACAGACATGCAGCAACACATTTTATGGTTTTTTGAGTGCACTGTCATTCACACACACTCAAATATACACGCTCCCATATATATACACACCTGCACACTCATACCCACATATACATGCATACAGTAATACATTTTTATATCCATGTACTCATTCATCTGTACCTTTCGCCCAGCTATATTCCCACTGTCCTATCCATTACCATCCGCCTACATACACTGTGTCTTCTGTATTCATCTTAAACATAAATGCACTCATACTACACGCACTCATCCTTGTGTATGTATGCAAGTTCACATCTCTGCACTCATCATACTTACACTACCTCTTTGATGCTAGGGTGTCCGGGGTTACCATCTGATCAGTTCCTTCTGTTGTTGCTAACAAGAATATGAAGGTGCGTTTAGATTACATCGAACGAACAGCCGAGGGAACGATGGTTTTGAAAGAGGCGGGAGCCCGAAGACAACAAATCACAGACATCAGAAGGAAACAGTCGACATTTTTCAGCCATGTTATGAGAAGAGGGAAAATGGAACATTTGATGACCACTGGAAAGATCTGTGGAAGGAGGGATAGAGGAAGACAACGATAGAAAATTCTTGACAGTCTTGTTGCATGGCATGGAGGTGTGTCAGCACACGAACTGATACATGCTGCAGGAGATAGCAGATTGTGGAGAAGCATGATCGCCCACGCCAGTCGGCAAGGCACCTGATGATGATGATACACTATTCGTATTCGTATTCGGCCGAATAGTCTCACTATTCGCATTCGGCCGAATAGTGGAAATCACTATTTGGTACAGCCCTAATTCCTATGTTGGGTAACAAGACCTAGTGTGCGTCCGGTGTGCTTCTCATGTTTGGTTGTACCGATCTTTACTCCAAATTCTCATATTCTTAGCAGTGATGTGGACACGATGCTTCCAAAATCTTCAGAAAGTCTTATCTCTCTAAGGGCAATGTCTGCGTGATTCATAGGCAAGCCATCTTCAGTTAATGCAGCACCTGCCAGTCTATCAGCTCTATCATTGCCAACAACGCCTGCATGCCCTGGTAACTGCACACACAGGAGAGTTTTGCAATGACTCAGTCCACTGTCTGCGTATCAAGCCTGCCTCGACCGACTGGATCATGCTCAAAGAATGTACGAGCGTACATTTGTAACATATATTACTTCTGGTAACGACAGACAAAGAGAATGGCGCTCTGTTGGACACATCCTGTAAGGAAACAAAACATACGTATAGAATCACCAAACAGGCACACATGGGAAAATAAATGAATTGAGGAAATGAGTACGTGAGTAAAAAAAAAAAACGAGGAATTCTGGTAGGAGACTGTAAATGTTGTTACATTTGGCGACTGCCTTTTGCATGTACTTTGCGTGTACGAGCTTCACAATTTTGCTGAGACTGTTTTTTAACTAATTTTTCTTTAAACTGGGCAGCGAACTACACTGACACAGGAACGGAGCACTCAAAGAATAACCCGTCTGTAGTGAAATTAGAACCCCGACTCACGACTTACTCAATGACGACTCGTCGTTTGCTTTAAGTGAGACCGCAAAAAGCTTGCGTTGTTAGGAGGTGTCACTCTCAAGTGCCCTTATCCTAGATCTCGTTTGTCCAGTAATTGAACCTTAAAAGAAAGGAAGAAATGAGTTAGCTTTTTCTCAATAGGTATACTTGGGCTTGTCTTTGCTGATGTCTTAATAATATTTTAGAGAGTGGCTGAAGAAAGAAGTGTTTTTCTTGTTCTTGTTCTTGTTCTTGTTCTTGTTCTTCTTCTTCTTCTTCTTCTTCTTCTTCTTCTTCTTCTCTTCTTCTTCTTTTTCTTTTTCTTCTGCTTCTTCTTTTTCTTCTTCTTTTTCTTCTTTTCATTTTTCTTTTTCTTCCTCTTTTTTTTTCTTCGCCTTCTTCTTCCTCTTCTTCTTCTGCTTCTTCTTCGTCGTCGTTTGGCTGCGAGATTTCACTGAGCGCTTTATGTTGAATTAGGAATCGACAGCATAGCACTCGGGACACTTCCTTAAAGAGTTCCATCCCTATCTTTAGCATCACGCGAAGATTTCCGATTCCAGTCTCACCTTTCCCTTCAGCGTTTAGCGTCAAGCACATCCCCTGGTAATCTCCTCAACCGTATTGCTCCACTTGTGCCTCCGCACAGTTCACTCGCTTCCAAAGGGCCCTCACAACATCTAGCTTGTCATACATCAATTTACCAGTAAGAGGTACAGAACCGGTCAGTCTATCTGCCTGCTCGTTTTCCAAACACCAGCATGAACTGGGAAAATATGAACGAGATGGGGTGAGATTTGTGAGTAGGGCTCTCATTTCCCAACATACTGATTGTTGCTGTTCTTGCATAATCCGAGTTTTGTCTTGCCATCAAGTCGCTTTTACTTCCATATATTGTTATGCACGGTAATTTTTGATTTGCTTTATTTATTTTTTTGATGTTACATCCTTTGCAGAATCCCCTTCTGGAGTTTTCCGGAGATTGCTTGCGGATAAAATGGAAAGATCAACAGACCCCGTAAGTTCAGGAGTTGCTGGTCAGTTTGCACTGATTGGCAGCAGTGACAGAGAAAGTGAGGAACTTCCAGTCATCCTTGGCGAGGGAGCTAAAGAACAGAAGTTTAGAGAACCCAACCAGACAGAACACTCCCAACAGAAGAATGGTTCAGCTAGCGGGAAATCAACGGGCATCAGAGAGTTACCTCTTCACAGCAAGACAACAGACGACAATGGAGAGAAGGCAACAGACGGCAATGGAGAGATGTCAGCCTCGGAGAGTGTGACCGGTCTTAACGCTTGGACCGATAGCTGGCAGACGGGAGATGATTCAAAGAAACAGCAAGCCGCTGCCGTGGAAACAAGGTAAATGTTGTCATAAACAGGAGAATCTCTGTGGTGAAGTGGTCAAACAGTTTGCCTCGTGCTCTCAAGGTCGTGGGTAGTTTTACGGCTGCGTCATTTGGATCACGAGTGCTATTTTTAGGGAGATCCCTCGGGGTTCGTCGCCAGAGCTAAGGAGTTCGTAGTTTTGTGCGACGCTCTAGGCAGGTGGCTAGCCGTTCTGCGGAGAGAGATCTTTGACATGTGAACAATGTCACACAATAAATGCATTTTAAATGCTGAACGTCAGTTACTTCCCTATCGTATTTATACTCGAAAGCCTCATAAATGACAGGTAAGGTTCAGATGTGTTTCGTTCAAAGATCCTATCTGATGACACAAGAGATTCAAACATCTGCTATCATTGATTACACATTAACATGCATTACTAAGAGCCTCGGCTCGTCGATGGACGACTTCGTCGCCGGTCGGAACAGTATTTGGGTCTGTCTCCTTTGATCACATCAACACTGCAGGAGTGCTTTTCGTGGCTCTTGCTGACATGTAATGCTAATAGCCATTTTATGTGGCGCACATAACCTGGTCACAATTATAATCTAAAGCTCCCCCTTCGTGGAAGCTGGTTGAACGTGACGGTCCCCCCCCCCCCCCCCACCCCCACCTACCTACCTACGAAGAAAACCGCTCGACAGACATGGGAGGCTGTCTAGTACCACCAACGCCAAGAAACACTCAAACAGCAGCAATATCTGGAACAACAATTTTAACTTAGAGCTAGCTAGGACGAGAGACTAGCTCCCTAGGTAGAAGTGGATGGGGCTAATTCAAACCGACCGACTGATCCATCGACTTGAGTGCCAACCAGTCTGCGCGAGGCTGCCCGGGGCACACATTTGAGGACACAACGACACAATAATAATGATAATAAACGGGACGTAGGATGACGCACGAGGAAAAACATCAGGAGCATGAGGATAAATGGGCCACGTTGGGACACACACATGAAGGAGTTGGTCTAGCTACTAGGATAGGGAACATAAAACCAGAGAGCCAGCCCACATACCGCAATGTTAGCCACACAAGTAGCGCAAATAAACCAGACCACAAATATACCCGGAGACTGTTGGCAGCAGGTTGAACGTGGAGTGAGGTTGCCCTGGACGGCTGCTCTTGGAGAGCACTTGTGGATCAGAAAAGGACGAAGTCAATACACAATGGGGTTGTCAAATGTCCCACTAGACTAATAAGGAAGGTTACCCAGAAAGACAAATGCCCGTCGCACGTTTGTCGCCCAAAAGGAGCAAAAGTCGCAGCTATGCCGTGAACAGACATAACGTGATTACGTTAAATGGACGAAGGACGAACCATGAATGAGAATATCGAAAGGGTTGAGGTACTTGGACGAAAAGCTAATAATCTAGTGAGAGCAAAAAAAAATATTGATGAATAAAATGAAAGACTGCAGAGATGGAGAATATGATAGAGAGAGAGAGAGAGAGAGAGAGAGAGAGAGAGAGAGAGAGAGAGAGAGAGAGAGAGAGAGAGAGAGAGAGAGAGGGTAAAATAGAGAATAGGAGTGTGAGAGAGAAAAAGAATTCTTTGAATTTATGAAATGAAAAAAACTGATATTCCAGGAGGCTATCCCGAGCAACATATGACCGCAGTCGTCGTCTGATTCGAGCGAAAGGTACAAATATCGCAGCCATGTTGTAAACTGGCACAATGCTGTTTAATTTTGACTGACTGACTTTCTACCCCACCAGGATATCACACAAGCGATAAATACCCGACACAAAGTGCCACCATGTGGATGAGGATCGCCGCGGAGAGGTCCCAGAAACCGCGTTCAGACAATTGGCCACATTTATGGCCTGCCTATATTGCGACCCCTAGCAAAAGCCAGGGTGGGGCTTCAAATAACAAAAAATTTTGTCCTGAAAAGGACACAATCAATTTATGAAGATAAGCACAACATTGCACGAATCCGGAAGATAAAGAAGAAAAACTGATAATAGGGTGTTGTGTATCTATAAGAATGTATATGAGGCACAGAGAGGGGGTGGGGTGGAAAAGGAGAGAGAGAAAGAGGGGACAAAGATATTAAGAGAGAGAGAGAGAGAGAGAGAGAGAGAGAGAGAGAGAGAGAGAGAGAGAGAGAGAGCGCGAGCGAGAGAGATTAATAGAAGAAGAGTAAGTCTAGAGTGGGAGAAAGAGAATAAGATTTATTCTGTGTTATCTCCCTTTACTATATATGGCTGCCAAGTTTCACAAACACGAAATCCTTGCAACCGGAAGTGGTGATCTTAGAGGCCGATCTGCAACGCCAGGAGGAGGTCACCTTGAGAGCTCACCTCTGCTCCATGTGGTACCTGGTGGTGGTGGTCCTGACTCCCATTATTCTGCTACCCATCATCTTCAGTGTTGACGAGAAGGTATCGTTTTCACAGTATTCGTCAGCTTACCATATAGTAGTGACCTTTTTAATGGTGGGGTATCAATTAAAGACCTCGCCTCGATATGGGACGCAGTTAATCTGGGGTTATTTTAATATCCCATCCGGATGTATTCAGGGGCCCTAATATAACCTTAATATTGAACGGGGTTTCTGGGACTTTTGGTAGTGGGATTATCATCCGAAAAGTGGCACTTTGTGTCATCGGGTGTTTTTTGCTGGTTGTGAGGTCCTGGTGGGGTTAAAGGTCACTCGCGAGTATTAATTAAGGCCAATGAACAAAAAAACAAAAACAGAATTTAGTTATAACCGGGAGCTGCTGTGAGGCAGCGGCTAAACGGATCGGGAGGTCGTGGGTTCAGGGCTTGTTTTCAAAATGACCTTGGCTCACAGGTCGAGCCAGGCTTGAGTGGATACAAGGTATAGTCCTGGGAAATAAAGGCGGCCGACGTGCTATTGACTACATCACCCACTTCGTGCCGATTGGTCTATAAAATATGTGTCTATACATGTGCCCAATATGCCTAAAGGCATGGAAAAGGGTCCTTTACTTTTACTTCCTTCACTCAAAATTGTAACCGCAGCTGTTTTCAGCGAGGTAGAAGCTGGGAAAGGTTTTATTTATTTTCTC
>CAJHNH020000901.1:190000-192500 GCA_905116865.2 Candidula unifasciata
ATGTGAGCCACAGGCCGGCCCTCTGCAGGCAAAGAAAAAATCAATCAACATGGAATGTCTTTGCATTGGAGCACACTTAGTCACAAGGAAACCAGGGGGGAGAAGGGTTGGGAAAGGGGGTGGGAAAGAGAATTGGTGAGTTCAGTGATACAAAAGGCGAGAACATAGGGTAAGTGAATGAGTGAGTGAGTGAGTTAATGAGAGAGTGGGTGTGTGGGTACGCGAGTGAGTTAGGGAGTGACTGAGTGTGTGGGTGGGTGAAAGAGAAAGTGAGTGAGTGAGTGAGTGAGTGAGTGAGTGAGTGAGTGAGTGAGTGAGTGAGTGAGTGAGTGAGTGAGTGAGTGAGTGAGTGAGTGAGTGAGTGAGTGAGTGAGTGAGGAAGGGAGTGGGTCGGTGGGTGGGTGACTGGGTGAGTGAAAGAGGGAATGAGCCAGCTAGTGAGTGAGTGAGTGAGTGAGTGGGTGAGTGACATTGAATCCTTCCAGGACTACATACTTAACTATTATAATCTGGTGACTCAAAGCGCCACTATTCGGATGAGAATCCCTAGGTAGAATTCTTAGAAATCCAGTTTAACCGAATGACATAATGATACTGGGCCACCGAAAGGCTACAAAAAGCAACTGAGAGGACGATCTGGCCTAAGTTGGCCGGGGACCTTGTTTGCTCCTTTTGGCGATCAAGAACAGAATAAGACAACTTCAAAATCGTGATTTGTTTACATACTGTAAGTCGTTGTGCTAATATATTTAAGTTGTACTAGCTTATGTTGGATGTGTAGTCAAACTGTTTCCCTCACACAGGACACGTCCATGCTGTTTGTTGGCGGTTTGCTTGTCGCTATCGCCATTGAGGTGTGGGATGTTCACAAAAGGATAGCACTCCTGGTTCTCAGGATTGTGGGTGCCGAACCTCGATGGTAAGTCTAGGGCGCTGAAACTCGATGGTAAGTCTAGGGCGCCAAACCTCAATGGTAAGTCTAGGGCGCTGAAAACTCGATGGTAAAGTCTAGCGTGCTTAACCTCGATGCTAAGTCTAGGGCGCTAAAACTTGATAGTAAGTCTATAACTTCCAGATATCGATGGTTAGTCTAAAACTACTAGATATCAGTGGTAAGTCTACAACTTCCAGATATCGATGGTTAGTCTAAAACTACTAGATATCAGTGGTAAGTCTAGAACTTCCAGATATCGATAGTTAGTCTAAAACTACTAGATATCAGTGGTAAGTCTACAACTTCCAGATATCGATGGTTAGTCTAAAAAACTACTAGATATCAGTGGTAAGTCTAGAACTCCCAGATATCGATGGTTAGTCTAAAACTACTAGATATCAGTG
The DNA here is from genome assembly GCA_905116865.2 of Candidula unifasciata. Lineage (NCBI taxonomy): Eukaryota > Metazoa > Mollusca > Gastropoda > Stylommatophora > Geomitridae > Candidula > Candidula unifasciata. Next base: position 191,339 of record CAJHNH020000901.1, read on the forward strand.
GTAAGTCTAGAACTCCCAGATATCGATGGTTAGTCTAAAACTACTAGATATCGATGATAAGTCTAGAACTCCAAGGTATCGGTCGTAAGTCTAGGACTCCAAGATATCGATGGTAAGTCTAGAACTCAGAAATATCAATGATAAATCTAGACATTTGAGATATAGGACTCCAAGAAATTTGCTGTTAAAGTCATAGATTACAATGCTAATGTTAGAAATAATATATAGATCGACATTGTTTATATTTCTATTTACGTACATGTTAACACGTTGATTGCTGAATTACAACAACTTGTACAAACTCAATCTCTTCTCCGCTCACAGCCTTCTGCTGGGAATCACACTGGTTACCTGGTTTCTGTCCATGTGGATCTCCAACACCGCCACAACCGCTATGATGATGACCATAGTCCACGCGCTCCTGGAGCAGTTCAAGGATTTCATGGACGTACAGGAAGTCGCCCTGTCTGTAAACATCAACTCCAGCAACGAAGCAACCCTCAGGTTAGTGGAGCCTGGCGTGCTTGTCAGTTCTTGTTATGTCGAAATCAGCTTTTTGCCAAGAACCTCCAGTCGCTGCGTTTGCTTTTTGACTCTCGGCCATCTGGCTGGCCACTCTTTGCACTCCGGACTCAATGTGATTATGACTCGCCTAATGTCCTCCAGGACGAAACAGACAAAGACAACACCTGACCGAGGATTGAAAGCTGAGTCTTCCACGTGAGAGCCTAATGTCCTCCAGGACGAAACAGACAAAGACAACACCTGACCGAGGATTGAAAGCTGAGTCTTCCACGTGAGAGCCTAATGTCCTCCAGGACGAAACAGACAAAGACAACACCTGACCGAGGATTGAAAGCTGAGTCTTCCACGTGAGAGCCTAATGTCCTCCAGGACGAAACAGACAAAGACAACACCTGACCGAGGATTGAAAGCTGAGTCTTCCACGTGAGAGCCTAATGTCCTCCAGGACGAAACAGACAAAGACAACACCTGACCGAGGATTGAAAGCTGAGTCTTCCACGCGAGAGCCTAATGTCCTCCAGGACGAAACAGACAAAGACAACACCTGACCGAGGATTGAAAGCTGAGTCTTCCACGTGAGAGCCTAATGTCCTCCAGGACGAAACAGACAAAGACAACACCTGACCGAGGATTGAAA
>CAJHNH020000901.1:197500-219377 GCA_905116865.2 Candidula unifasciata
TAGCTTGCTTTCTGTTGGCCAGGAGTGAGCCAGAATCTCACCACCTCGCCACAACCCTCGGTCGCTAGCTTGCCTTCTGTTGGCCAGTAGTGAGCCAGAATCTAACCACCTCGCCACAACCCTCGGTCGCTAGCTTGCTTTCTGTTGGCCAGGAGTGAGCCAGAATCTCACCACCTCGCCACAACCCTCGGTCGCCAGCTTGCCTTCTGTTGGCCAGTAGTGAGCCAGAATCTCACCACCTCGCCACAACCCTCGGTCGCCAGCTTGCTTTCTGTTGGCCAGGAGTGAGCCAGAATCTCACCACCTCGCCACAACCCTCGGTCGCCAGCTTGCCTTCTGTTGGCCAGTAGTGAGCCAGAATCTAACCACCTAGCTCCAATCCCTGGTCGCCAGCTTGCCTTCTGTTGGCCAGTAGTGAGCCAGAATTTAACCACCTAGCCACAATCCTTGGTCGCCTTCTGTTGGCTGTTATACAGGATACGCAGTAGCTGCCATGTTGCGTCTTTGCACCCCCACCCCCCCACCCCTCCCCTCCCCTCTCAAGGCGACTTCTCAACATATTCGAAGCTAGCTATTCTCGGGGGCACGATAATGCATCCAGTGAGTCTATTTATTTCCTGTCCCTTTTTGCAAACGATCCACACGTGAGACGCTTCATACTGTCGCTGGAATTTAGAACTTCGGCCAACATTTAATTTGACTAGAGAATCTGGATAAGCCACAATTTGAGAAAACCTAATAACAATATAACTAGAATGTCTGTATACTGAAACCAACAGGGGTAGAGAAAGAAAAAAAAAGACCACATGGAGAGCTAAACAGTAAGGTTAAAAAGATGGGGTGGACATGGGTAGAGTTGCATGCAATAGCGAAGGATATAACGACTTGGCGTGAGTTGGTTGAGGGCATTTGCTCAACTGGGCGGTTAGAAAGATAGAAGAAGGAGAAGAGAGCTTAACAGAGTGACTATTCTGCTTGCACGAGCTATTCTCCTAATCGGTCTTACTTCAGCTTTGAAAGCATTGATTTTAATATCGGGCCAGTCAACCGGGATCTTTCCCCCACGTCGTTCGGTTGTTGCAGAGTTAATCCTATGCTTACAAAGTACCTTACTGTCCAGGTCATTACTAAGCTGGCAATATTTCTGCCCGATGCTCATCTAACATTCACTCCACTGGTCAACTCAAGCACTTTTATGTTTATTTTTGCTTTCTTCTAGGGTGTTCGAGGACGTGGGATTACACTCTCCAGTCAGTTTCAGCACCTGGTTGATTTACGGGCTGCCTCTGTCGCTGATACTCGTGGTTGTCATGTGGTTGTGGATGGTCACAATCTTTCTCAGATGCAAGTGAGTGATAAGTAGCATTTACAAAAATTTAATTTTTCATCTTCCAATACATGAGTTTCGGGGTCCCACTAGGAGGAGTGGGTAAGAAAAGTGGAAAAAGGGTGGGGAGGGGGGGGGAAAGATACACTGTTTTTATCACTGCCATTATCACCTCATTTTTATCACTGCCATTATCATCCCTTTTTTATCACTGCCATTATCACCTATTTTATCACAGCCATTATCATCCCATTTTATCACTGCCATTATCACCTTTTTTATTACCGCCATTATCATCCCATCTTTGCCACTGCCATTATCATCCCATCTTTGCCACTGCCATTATCATCCCATCTTTGCCACTGCCGTTATCATCCCATCTTTGTCACTGCAATCAGCATCCTATCTTTTGCCACAGCCATTATCAGTCACCGTCTTTCTCTTTACCATCATTATCATCGTCGCCATTATCACCACCATCATCATCATTATCAGCAATTAACGACAGCATCATTATCGTCAGAGGAAACTGCAGCTGTTGTAGTCTTGGCCCCAGATCTGTCAGCGACCAGGTGCAAAAGGTCAATGAAAAGATCAGGGACGAATATCAAAAGCTGGGTCCTGTTACGTAAGTTATTTAGGCTTTAGATGTCTACCAATGTACGTGTAAAAACTACCCTTTCCCACGCATTCGGGCGTATTGGGTGTATATATCTAGACCTACCTTGTAAATAGTCCAAACGGTACTCGGTGAGTGATGTGGTCAGCACCACACCGGCCGCCTTTACTGCCCTTGAGTCTAAAGCGGTCAGGGTTGACTCATGTCAGTTTCAAATTTGTGCCAAGGCACGCAGGAGTGCAAGGAAATGAACAAGCTGATCGACTTGCAGGTAAAGAGACTGTGGAGAGCGAACAAACCGTGAACCATGCTGACATTCTGAGAAGTAAGACGATTGCGACAACCAAGTTGTTAATCTGCAACCACGACCACACGGCCAAAAAAAAAAAAAAACATGTTGAAAGAGGTTTGGCCAGACAAGACCACTATGCAGGAAGCCAAAGACGAATAAGAAACCAACAGAGAACTGTTGTCGTCAGCCGCTAGACGCTGTGGGATTCACTAAGGAGGGGATCCGAGCACATAGGGACTTAATGGTTCGATGTGCAATGAGAATAATCTGTCTACTAACTGACTAACACGACCCCAACGCCCTCCTCACAATAACAAAATAGGATAAAAAAAGGGAATAATGTGTTTTTAACCTTTAACTTAATGCAGATGTTAAATTAATTACTCATAGATCTTCAAAAGTAGATGTACAAGAAATTATAAACGTCTTTAACAAATTGTGTAATAGATTTTAAATTTATAATGAAATGGAAGGAAAACTGAAAGGGTCGCCCACTGGCTCTCAGGTAGACGACTTCGTCGCCGGTAGGGACAGTAATTGGGTCAGTCTCCTTTGATCACATCAACATTGCAGGAAACCTTTCTAGGGCTCTTGGTGACGTGCAATGCTAAGCCACATTATATGGCGCACATAATCTTGTCACAATTATAACCTAAAGCTCTCCCTTAAGAGATGCTGATTGATCATGATGATGTTTTTTTTTCAAACGAATCAGGCCAAGCCAAATTATTGTAAGGAATTTTTAAAAGTAGAAATGTACTCTTTTTAAAAATTACTTGACACGCCTATACTGCCCTAATCGCTGTCTGATTTTGTTCCATACTGACCAGATGACCGAACCATTTGATTTTTTAATGTTCTGTGAAATCATTTACCGCTGCTGTGCCTAATATTGTTCTGAGTTCTTCAGTTCTTGGCAACTCTTATCTCTTCTTGTTTGTTAACCACTGCATTTGTTATGCATCTTCTCTCTCATGTTGTGAATTTAATACCAGACATAAATAGGCCGCCAGTGTAGGCACGCGTGTGTCGCATGACTGCGATTCGATGCACTGAACTTTCCGCTCCCCTCCCCACAGGTATGCTCAAGGTTCTGTGATCGTCTGCTTCGTGACCTTAATCATTACCTGGGTGACCCGAGACCTAGGTGGGGTCGGAGGATGGAACAGCTTGTTTCCTGGAGGGTAATCTCTCGTTCTTCTTGTTTTCTTGTTGATTCAGTGGTTAATTTTGTTATGTAAATAAGGTATTGACATTGATTAACATCTATATAATACCTCGGAAATGGTTCTTTTATTTTATTTCACTCCATCTCGGGTACTCAGAGATTTCATGGGGAGTTTCCGGGAAAGTCTATTGTAATTGGGGAGGGGGGAGGTTAGGGTTGGTGTTAGTCGGTGATAATTTCACATCCTATCATCCCTATAACATTAGACTTTCCCGGGAACTCCACACGCGAAATTTTGGAGTCCCGAGATGGAACAAAAAAAATGAAAAAAACCGAAATTAATTATGTGTCAGGTGGAATGTTGGAACACAAGAAAATTGACAAACACTGGGAAACTCCCTCCTCGTCTATATACTATTTAAACTAAAATCGTTATATAAATATCAGCAGGGAGCGGTCAAGATAGAAAGAAAGAGAGAAAAAGAGAGAGAGAGAAAGAGCGAGCGAGAGTGAGGGAGATCATAATATAACGCCCGTGTGCTCTGACTCATGGGCGCTGGAACTTGTTAGCTCAGGCACGAGATTACCCCCCCCCCCCCCCCACTCCTCTCTTTTTGGTGTCCCTTTTCCCCTGCTTTCTAGTCCTTACACAAGTATTTATTAATTTTGAAGTTAACAAATCTGTCCTCAAGGTAGAAATTTCAGTTTGATTTTACTTCTCTAAATTTCCCAGTGTTCTGATAAGGACTTTCTTCTCTAGGGAAAATAGTTGGCAATGCTTACCATAAAGTGTCTAATAAGATGTTAATACTCAACACAGTTTCTATTACAGTGTCACTGACAAGAAATGATACCTAAAAACTGGTTGGTACTGGCTATCGTATCGGCGTCCGTAACTTAGGCGTTGCGAACACGTTTCGTAATGCTGGGGTAGCTGGCTACGAACGCCGCTGCGGACAATATGTCTTGCGTTGGTTTCGACACTGGTACCGAGAGCTCACCATTCAGTAAGTAGTGGCAAACGGAAAATTTGCCTAGAAAAACCGCAACAGCCAAAAAATTATGGGATTGGTTCTGCAACGTCCTGTAAAGAATACACAATTAAGGGTGATTTTTTTTAAAAAAACTGACTATCGTATCATACCTCCAAAAACAAAAACAAAAAGCCTTAGTTCTGGGGGCGCCTCCTGCGTTTTATTGAGCATTAAATAAACTAATGCAAACTTTCAATTACAAAGCTAGACAAGAAATGGGACGGGGCGAGGGGAGGTGAGAAGAAAACAGTTTCGCGCAGATACAAACAAATATTTCGACCCAAGTCTTTATCAGCGATTGAAACTAGAAAAGGAACCTCAGTCCCAACACCAAGGGGACATTCTGTTTAACTGATCGGAATCTCGTGTCTGGGACACCTCCAGAAAGAGAGGGAAAACACTGCTGAATTTTATCACCTAAACTCTTTTTTACACAGGTTTTGAAAGATTTGAATTTGTTTTCCTCGACAATTAATCTAATTATTTTATTTCTCCCCCCCCCCCCCCCACCCCCTCATCCCCTTTTCTTCTTTATTTTTGCATTTTATAAATACAGTTGTAAATTTGACTCTTTGTTTTTCTTTTTAACGCCTATGCCATGTGGCTTTGGCAGTCATGTGTGTCCACAACCTCCTGTCTCGTGTACTTTCAATCAATTCTGCCACAGATGATCCTCCATGCTATGATGTTAAACTGTCCAGCGTCTTTTCTCTCAGTCTTTCTCTGCCTCTCCTCCCTTCCAGCTTTCCTAATGTATTGATGTACTCCAGTTTTCTCCTTCTTATCACATGACCAAAGTATAAAGATTGTCTCTTTCTGATGTGGGTAATCAGTTCTCTTCCTGAATCAGTTTCTTTCAAGACGTCTTCATTACTCTTTTGATACATCTCCGCAACTTCTAAATAATTTTTCACTAATCTACCAACTGTCCATGATTTGCTTCCGTATATCAAGTAGGGATTTACGTAGCTTTCAAGAATTCTCTTTCTCGTCTCAAGAGACAAAGAAAGATTGCATCAAATATTCTTCATTTTGTAAAATGCTGGCTTTGCCTGAGCTGTTCTACGTTTAATATCCTACGTACATCTTCCATCTGATGTTATCGGAGTTAAAACGTATATCCTAAATACATCTTCCATCTGATGTTATCGGAGTTAAAACGTATGAGCAATCACCTACAGCAAACTAACGAATTAATTAGTATGGGCGGGAATGAATTCTGTATTTTGAACAACTCCAATTCCAATTCCAATTCGTCCAACAAAAATTCCAAATTTGATCCTCTTTCAGCCGCCCGGAGGCCTGCTATATCGAAGAAGGGTCCTTAGCTGTCTTATATGGTTTCCTTTTATTTGTGGTGTGTAGTCACACCTGATATTATGGTTGTTTGCTTCCTTGCTGTGCTGAGGTGTTTGCGGTTTTGGGTTCTGGTGTGATCCAGATCTCTTTGCGGTGATATTGACGGGTACTAGCTGACTGTTGCTGGTGCTTGGCTTGCCTCGTGCTGGTCGCTGTGCTGGTGCCCTATTGCTGCTTGGTTTCCGATCTGTAAGCCGCCGGAAAAAGCCAAACAAACACCATGTCTTAACGCCTCTATACAATGTTCCTTTTCATGACAACCAGGGCCGTCACAGTCTGTTGTTGTGATCAGCCCATTTTTTTTTTCCCACGGAGTGTGGAGAAGTAGTGGAGGTAAGATAGACTGCAAATGAGAGATCAAATTTGCTCGAATGTGCGAGGAGATGTGATAGTTAGGTCGGGAGAATGAGAGTGACAAATAGAGGTAGGATCCACCCTGGTCGGCTGAGGTCACCTGGTCTGAAATAAAAGTGAAAGGCATTTGTTAACATACACGTGGGGTGGGGTGGGGTGGCATGACGGTGACTGGAGTTCCCAAGTGCTGGTCCCCTTAGGTGCAATGCCCTCGGCTATCTGCTTCGGAGCGTCGGGTGGCCTGTGGTATTTTCCGTTGTCTTCCTTTTTCTGGAAATAAACTAGGTTAAGATTTTGGTTAGCTCTATGGTAATTACGTGGTTATTTGCCAGTGGGGCGGAGCGGGTGGGAGTGGCTCCGGTACGGCGACTGTCTGTCCGGTTGGCGGTTGTTTGTTTTGGGCTGTCCGTAATGATGGCGGCTTGTTTTGTGGGCTCTTTTCTGTGGCTCTTAGAATTGGCGGTTGCCTCTTCTATTCGGTGTGCCGTTTTTGCCCTGCTTATTCTTTGGCGCCCGGAGTTGTTTAAGGGCTGCGTTTATCTCTATGCAGAGTAGGCCAACCCTTTCGTACCTTTTAAATCGTTCGGGTGTTCCGTCTTCCTCTGAAAATTCGATAGCGTAACTGCCGCATTCGCTGTCATACACCAGCTTGTGCGGAGCCACCTGCTCGTTGAAATCCTCCAGCATCGCTTGAAGGTCGGCCTCACAAGTTACAACGGCTGCCGCTTTTTGGCTCACGCGTGGGGTGGCTGGCTGCCTGACAGGTGTTCCGTTGTTTGGTACCTCGTTTCTAGTAGGGTCTGTCATCTGTTCGTGGTGCTGCGTCATTACCGCTTCGGTAACTGTGCTTTTGTCGGCTTTGTTGGTAATTAGTTGTGTTACAGCTTTGCTGGAGGCCTCTCTTTCTTTCTCTAGCAGGGCGCGCTCGGTTCTTGCCGCCAGCACTGCAGCTTCGGCTTCTGCTTTTGCCTGGATCATAAGGGTGACTTCTTTATAAGTGCTCTCTCGGGCTTCCTTATGTGCTTCGGTTTCCTTTCTTCTCTCCTCCATTTCTTCTTGTCGGCGGGTCTCGTCTGCAGCTTTTTCTGTTTATAATTTTAGTGTCATTTCTGTCAGGTTTTTCTGCATTTGTGCTGCCTCTGCTAGCCACTTTGTTTGCTGCGAGACTTGATCTTGTCTGTCGTCTTTCAGGGCTTTGATTTCGTCACGCATCTGCGAAATCAGGTCTATCAACAGCGTTCTGTCAGCGTCGGTGTTGGTGGCGTCAGACTTTTCTTTGCGGAGAGCTCTGATTTCAGCTAAAATTTCAGAAATTTGTAGCGAGATTTGAGGGTCCTTTGCGGCTGTGATCGCCTTGTCGGTTAGTCTGTCTGATGTCCGTTGTGCTGGCTTCCCACTTGGTTGCTTTGGTGCTGCTGAGGACCTGGGGGCCACGTATCTCTGTCTAGCTGCTTCGCGGGTGGTTCTAAGTGTCCTCTTGCACTGCTGGAGATACGGGCAGCCCATGTATCTCGCGCCGTGCGCACCGGAACAGTTTGAGCATTTGCGGTTGCTGTTCGGTTTTTTGAAGTTAGTGTCAATTTTAGCCAGCGGGCACTCCTTGAATTCGTGCGCACCAGAACAGTATCTGCACAAAAGGCTGCTGCGGCAGGACGAAGCTGTATGCCACGCCCTATTGCAGCGCGAGCACTGCATGATGTCTGGAGTGCTGGTCTCAGGCTGCCGCTGCTTTCGTTGGCGAGGGGGTCCTTGCGTCGCTACCGAGGCGGCATCAGGCCCCACTGAAGGGTCGGCTCCCGGGGGAGCGGCCCTCTGTGCTGGTGATCCTGGTGTTTCAATCGTAATGGGCGCAGTGTCCATTTTCTACGGTAATTATAAAAGTTCTCGAATTTATTTAGAGGTTAAACGCACTCCCTAGGTTTCGGTTTAGAAAGTTTATAATGTAAATTATAATTACCTAGGGCGTTGTTCCTTCCTCTGTTGATTCTTGTAGATCTTTGTTGCTGGTAGTTGTCGTTGGCTAGGTGCGTACACGGGCTGCTAATGACCCACCCGCAGCCGACTCCGATAGTTTAGTTGAGACAGCCGAATATCAAGCGAATCTGTCCAGTAGCTAGCTATCGAAAATCAGGCAACGAATGGATAGTTTGCGGGCGACGTGATCAGGCGAGGCGGGCTTGGGCGTTCAACGTCTTGCTCGAGCGATTGGTGGATGTGTGTGTTTGAACAACTCGATTTACGAAAAACCTTTAAGTACAAATGCGATTGCTGAAACCGATGTTCCACTGTATCAGTTCAGCCAATGTAATTTACCCACCTCAGGTACGTCAGTGACTCAACGCCCTCGCTACTGTTTGGCATTCTGATGTTTGTACTTCCGTCATCTTTCCCATCGTCTATCACCAACAGGTGTCATTCATCTGGTAAGTTGTAAGTAAGGTATCAATAGGTTTAACTCATTAGGTAAGTCACAGACAATGTATCGATTAGTTTAGCTGTAGTCAAGTATATACTACCGGGTGTAAAATGTGCCTAGAAAAACCACAACAGCCAAAACATTCTGGGGTTGGTTTTGCAACGTCCTGTTTTAGTCAAGTTTATACGAGGTAAACCAACCTTGGTATTCTGGTGGGGGAAAGGGGTAGGAAAAGAAAAAGAAACAGAAGAAGAAGAAGAGGAAGAAGAGGAGTAGTAGTAGTAGTAGTAGTAGTAGTAGTAGTAGTAGTAGTAGTAGTAGTAGTAGTAGTAGTAGTTGTAGTAGTAGTAGTAGTAGTAGTAGTAGTAGTAGTATTAGTAGTAGTAGTAGTGGTAGTAGTAGGTTGAGGAGGAGGGGGAGTAGTGGTGGTGGTGGTTGTGATCGTAGTCGTAGCAATGGTAGTAGTAGTATTAGTAGTGGTAGTGATGGCAGTGGTCGTGGTAGTAGTGGTAGCGATAGTAGTAGTGTTGGTGGTGGTACTAGTAGAAGTAGTAGTAGTAGTAGTAGTAGTAGTAGTAGTAGTAGTAGTAGTAGTAGTAGTAGTAGTAGTAGTAGTAGTAGTAGTAGTAGTAGTAGTAGTAGTAGTAGTAAAAGCACTAGCTGTAGCAGCAGTAGGGGTAGTGTTGGTGGTGATGGTGGTTGTCGTTAATTTTGGGTGTTTCCTGCGAAGTCGGTGTGCATTCGCCTTAGTCGTAAGGAATAAAAATTATGCGCACTATTGAGCCAGAACTGTTAAACGGACGTGCACGCAAAACTCCAATTCTTGGACAAGACCAAAGTCCGGCAGTAGACAGTCAACCAGAAGTTTCTGCCTGTGAACGTTAAGAAAAGAAGAACGTTCTTCACTGTGCTAACCTCTTTTTCTTCTTCTTTTTCTTCTTCTTCTTTTTCTTCTTCTTCTTCTTTTTCTTTTTCTTTTTTTGTCTTCTTCTTCTTTTTCTTCTTCTTCTTTTTCTTTTTCTTCTTCTTCTTTTTCTTTTTCTTCTTTTTCTTTTCCTTCTTCTTCTTTTTCTTTTTCTTCTTCTTTTTCTCTTTCTTTCTTTCTTTCTTTCTTTCTTTCTTTCTTTCTTTCTTTCTTTCTTTCTTTCTTTCTTTCTTTCTTTCTTTCTTTCTCTTCTTTTTCTTTCTTTCTTTCTTTTTCTTTCTTTCTTTCTTTCTTTCTTTCTTTCTTTCTTTCTTTCTTCTTTCTTTCTTTCTTTCTTTCTTTTCTTTCTTTCTTTCTTTCTTTCTTCTTTCTTTCTTTCTTTCTTTCTTTCTTTCTTTCTTTCTTTCTTTCTTTCTTTCTTTCTTTCTTTTCTTTCTTTCTTTCTTTTTCTGCTGCCTTCTCTCTTCCCGTGGAACATAGGTCCTCCTCAACAAAGTCACTGTCGTTCTATACTTCGCCATTGCATGCAGCCCACCCCATGTCCTCTCCATCTTTTTAAACTTTGCTTTAGACCCTTTTTCTATGATTATGTGGGTTCCAGTGCAAAGACATTCTCTTTGTATTGTTCTGAGGTTTTCTCAATGTATGTCCCATTGAAAGACAGCGTCTTTTCCGCCAAAGCTCAACACTAGTGATTCTATTATACAATAATGTGCCCTCTTTTCTGAGCAGCCACTAGTCTATTAATGTTTGTAGTTTATTAGTAATTGTCTGGGTTGTTCTCCATTTGCTGATTTGACATTCTTCTTTTTTCTTTACGTCCTCTTTTACCGCTATGGGTGTCGAGGGAGATATAATGTCCTGCCCCGTGTTTTTCTGGCTGCTTCGACCAAAGGCACATCGTTGTACTGTAGAGTTTCTCTGATGTTATCTCTCAATCTTGTTCTTGGTCCAACTTCTCTTTTGGTTTATGCCTTGAATGGTATAGCATCAGAAGGCATTCTTTCTAAGTCGCTAAACTACATTTGACATTAGAATTTAAAAAAAAATAGAAAGATTCTAGCTTATACTCTTGTCCACAGGGACCTACCAACGAATCAGCCCACTGCTCTCCTGGAAGCACATCCACACAAAGATGCCTTGGTCACTCTATCTGCTCCTGGGAGGCGGTTACGCCCTTGCACGTGCTGCCACGGTAATACTTTCATGGATTATACTTACTTAGTCGATCGTCTTCTAGCCTTGTAATATTTTGCCAGAGAGATCGCCAGACTTCTCTATCAACAGTTTTCTTTCTGGCTTTGTTCTATTGCATTCTTCTGTCAGTCATGGACTGTCGGATGTTGTCTTCCCAGCAGCCACTGTGTCGCCATGGAGGCCTGGTTATTAACCTCCCTTGCGTGCCATGGTAACCGAGTTTCTCACATTCTGCATACATGTCCAAACCATTGTAACTGTCACTGGTCCACTCGAGTTTACAAGGCCTGGGTTTCAAGTTCTTGTCGTATTGTCTGGCTGCTAAATTTGTCCCTTTGGATTATAAGAGTGGCAAACATCGCTTCCTAAATCCTGGGTACACAGTGTCTTGTTCATTTGTCTTTCTCTCCGGGGTATCCAGATATGTTGGCAGGTTTCTGCACCACCTGGTGTTAAATTGATGCAGGATGAGCTATATACGGTAGAGGGCATCTGGGAGCCTGCCAACAGGTAGATTATCACGACCTGATGTGAATGGGGTAGCAAGGAGTGAGCAGGGAAACCAGCCAACAGTCAACACCGAGAAGAAAGGGAACACTGGCATATAATAAGACTGTCACTTTGCCATCAGAATCTTTGCTGGCTGCTGAAGATGAGGATAGAGTGCTTATGCGAATGTCCTAAGTGTTGCGATATTTGGTCTCCACTCAGTTCAACTTGTTAAAATGTTCCCTTGAAGTACGTCTGCTTTCGTTATTACTCTGGTCCTATACAATATCATGTCCCGCATAGCTGTTTATCTCCCTCTTTTAGCTCGTATATTCCCTCTCCTTTCGTTCTTGTTATTTTTGTTGTTGTTGTTTTTTGATGTTTTGAGAACTTGCACACTATGTATGTCTTCCTTTCAAACAAGATCTTTTACTTAATGTAGGTCTTCACCCGCATACCATTAAAGATCTCATACTTCATGGAGGTCCTCACCCCCCCCCCCCCCCATATGAAAGATTTTATACCTTATGTGTGTCTCCACCCCATACAAGATCCGGTACCCGGTACCATATGTCTCATTGTAAATCTGAGCAAAGAATGCACATGAAATAGAGTGCATGATTTATTGTCTGGCATACTTGATGCATCTCGTCGGCTCCACACAACAGCCAGAATTACGAGGGGGAAAAAAATGAGCAAACAAGTAAATCCTAATAACAAAATTGCGTCTCCGGCTTAGGCGTTGATAACGCGCTTTGGAATGCCGGGGTGCCGGGTTCGATCCCAGCTGCGGGCCTTGCGCCGGGCGTTGGTTTCACCAGTGCTATCGAGAAGCCGACCGTCCAGGAGCAATGGCAAACTACTGGACGTAAATTTGCGTATAAAAATCTCAACAGTTAAAAAATGCTGCGGTCGGTTCTGCAATGTCAAGTAAAACTAAGGCAACTAACTTTTTAATGAGTAAATTATAAAATATGTTACATTCAAATAACATGTTTTACTGTGTCTTTCTGTTTGCACTTAGTAAAAAGAAAGTAAAGATCCCTTTACACGTCTTTAGGCACATCAGGCATATGGGAAGAGCACCCATATTTTTACAGACCAATCGGCACTCGGTGGGTAATGTGGTCAGCATTACGCCGGCCGTCTTTACTTTCCCAGGACAGCCCATCCTGGTACCCATTTGAGGCTGGGTCGACCTGCGACGTCCCATACCACGATAAAAATCCACGCAGCCCACGCAGGTTTCGATCGCGGTACGTTGGATTGCGAGTCAGACTCGCAACGTCTTAGCCACGGACGCCGCCTGTTTGCACTTATTTCGACGGAAACGATTTGTTGTTGTGGCTTCCACGTAGCGAAGTCCTCTGCGATTGGTCGACGTTTCCGGGTAGAAAGACCTAGTCGTGAATATGCGATTGCTCTGGTAAAACTGTGTGTGGCTGATTTTATATTATAGTTATTGGTTTTATTTTAACCGATTTTTAGTGTATTTTGCTCTAAACAGATACACCAAAATACTCAAAATACGCCATGTCATAAGTTGTGCAATCTACTGTTTGTGTCGTCTTTGTTAAGGTTCTGTATAATTCTATCTCTTTATTATACAAGATCTTGTTTCCCTGCCAGGATTCTGGACTTTCTGCATGGATGGGGGATCAACTACTGGTGTTCCGTGACCTCAACCACTGGGTCATCCTGTTGATTGTCTGCTACATCATCACCTTCCTGACTGAAGTGACCAGTAACACGGCCATTGCCACACTCATGATGCCCATCCTCTCCCAGATGGTCAGTATCTTGGACTGGACTTGATCAGAGTTTTGATCCTGGTGTCTTGATCCTGGTGTCTTGATCCTGGTGTCTTGATCCTGGTGTCTTGATCCTGGTGTCTTGATCCTGGTGTCTTGATCCTGGTGTCTTGATCCTGGTGTCTTGATCCTGGTGTCTTGATCTTGGTGTCTTGATCCTGGTGTATTGATCATGGTTTATCATAATATAATTGTCAGATGTAGAACTTATCGTGTGTGCACATGCTGCCCCCCCCACCCCTTTTCGTCCTTCTACCCGAAAGTTAAGGATCATAAGATTTAAAAAAAAAAAAAAGCACTCTCAATCTGGATTGCAGACCCACAGGGTAAATCTCAGATACCTGCTTAACCTCTAAAGAAATTATAATTAGGGCACAGGTAACAGTGACACCAGCCAGGTGTAAATTGTAGTCCTGTCCTCAGTGGGGATAACCGCTTGTCATGACAGTTTGTGTCAGTTGTAAATCCTATCTTGACAGTTTGCGTCAATTGTAATTCCTGTCAGGACAGCTTATGTCAGTTATAAATCCGATCATGAAAGTTCGTTTTAATTGTAAATCCTGCCGCGACAGTCTGTGTCAGTTGTAACTCCTGTCATGACAGTCTGTGTCAGTTGTAACTCCTGTCATGACAGTTTGTGTCAGTTGTAACTCCTGTCATGACAGTCTGTGTCAGTTGTAACTCCTGTCATGGCAGTTTGTGTATCCTGTCACGACAGTCTGTGTCAGTTGTAACTCCTGTCATGACAGTCTGTGTCAGTTGTAACTCCTGTCATGACAGTTTGTGTCAGTTGTAACTCCTGTCATGACAGTCTGTGTCAGTTGTAACTCCTGTCATGACAGTTTGTGTCAGCTGTAAATCCTGACATGACAATTTGTGTCGGTTAAAAATCATGTCATGACCGTTTGTGTCAGTTGAAGAACCAATCCCAGCATTTTTTGGCTGTTGTGGTTTTTCTAGGCAGATTTAGGTAAATATAGGTCGGACCCCTGATACCACTGTCAAAACCAACCCAAGGCCTGCAGCTGGGATTGAACCTGTCACTCCGGCATTACGAAGCGCGTTCGCAACGCCTGATCCACAGAATTCAACATTGACTACTTTAAATAGATGTTCTCGGAATTACAGAAGTTTAATTGTAGGCTGGAAGGGAAACAGTTTATACAAAAGTATGATTAAAACAGCAACACACATATTTAGCAACATGGAGATTTTGTTGTGCGTTACACTGTTCATATTAAACAGAATAAACATTTGTTGGTTCTTTTCTGTTTAGCGACCACATCACGCGTGATTTAGGTACACCCCATACTATGGGGGAGGGGGGGGGCGGGTTGATGTTAGGTTTAGTGTTAAATGAATGGCGACTACTACTAACCCTAACCGTCAACCCCTATAACATGGGATGTTGCTAAATCAGTCGTGATGTGGTCGCTAAACAGAAAAGAACCCAATTTGTGTGTTTGTTTGTTTCTGTGTTTGTTTGTTTGTTTGTTTGTTGAAGGCATTGACAGTTTTTCTCTTCCACAGGCCATTAGTCTGCAGCTGAATCCGTTGTTTCTGATGTTTCCCGCCGCCATTACCACATCCTTCGCGTTCATGTTGCCCGTAGCAACGCCTCCAAACGCTATCGTCTTCTCCCATGGCATTGTCAGAGTCGTAGATATGGTACGTGTGTTACTTTGTATCTTTACAATAACAATTACTGTTTAGACTACAGTTGCTGCAATAAATAATACTGTATATATGTACACACACACGCGCGCGCGCGCATACGCACATGCGCACGGTTACACACACACAGGGTGTTCCCCCCCCCCCCCCAAAAAAAAAAAAATATACCCACTCTTTATCGACCACTCACTCATATACTTTCTTTTTTTGTTACAAGATCAAAATATATGTCAATAATATTACGCTCGCGATTAAAAGAATGAACTGAGGAAAGACAATTTGTCATAAAATGCTATCCGAAGTGTGAGAATGTCACGGAAGTGCTAAGAAAATGTTAAATGTTCTTTGCACTTCTGTAACATGCTCACACTTCCGATGGCACTTTATGATGAATCTTATTTCCTCAAACTTTAATAGCGAGTCTACCTTTGGTGAATCATATTTGGATCTCTAACGAAAACAAAATGTTCGTCAGTGAGGGGGTTGACAAAGAGTAAATGTTTTTTACTGGAGATACCCTGTGTGTGTGTGTGTGTGTGTGTGTGTGTGTGTGTGTGTGTGTGTGCATTTGTGAGCATGTGTAAAAAAAGAGTATATGTGTGTGTTAGTATGTGCGTGTGTGTGTGTGTGTGTGTGAAAGAGAGAGTGTGTGTGTAAGAGTGTGTTAGTGTGTGTGTGTGTGAGAAAGAGACTGTGTTGGTGTGTGTGTGCGTGTGTATGTGTGTGTGCGGAAAACATCCATTTGTCATCACCTCGGATAAATTCCATCCGTATTTCAACTGTTATCTAATTGTCTTTTTGTAAGAAATAACCTATTTATAAGTATTTGACACAACATTTGAAGAAGCATCCATTTATTTTTTACTTTTTACTTTTTTAAATAAAATCATCTCTCTAACAGCAGTTTTAAAAAAAACACCCCTTTATTTGGTTACCATTGTCTCCCCCACAGTGTGGTCAGTGGACTGTTCCTAAACTGTGTCAGCGTTCCCATCCTGCTGTTTGCCACCGCCACCTGGGGAAAACGCCTTCTTCAAGTTCGACCAAATGCCTCCAGAGTTTTGCCAGTAACGCCACCATCGTCTCGTTACGGAGCTAGCGACAATTTACAGTGAACATTATTCTGAAACTGACAAATTCTCTAAACATCACAATAAACAGTGTAACATCTTTTCATGATGTAATGTATTCAACATTACAGAAATAAAGTACACAAAAATAAATATCTAGGCACGTTGAAAAGACGGAAGACTATCACAGAGATGAAGAACAGAGCAGGGCAGGACAAAGATGCATTTTAATAAGAGGACGAACATTTATGCGATAAATCATCCCATCTGGAGCTTAGAAAGAAGAGTTTTGTGCGAGTGATAATGTACAGATTTATGTGTCTATTGTACACTTCTCAAGAATAGAATGAAATATGTTTTGTAGACTTTTCATCAGACGAATATAACATGCAGTCCTTTGCGAGTAATAATGTACTGATTTATGTGCCAATTGTACACTATTCAAGAATAGACTTAAATATCTTTTGTAAACTTGACAAACTTGTGGATATGAGTCATGTGATCTCACTCATTTTTTTAAAGATAAAACTTGGATGTTTTAAACTGAAGTGCTACCGAAAAAAACCTTGTTATAATGCCATGACCCAAGACGAAGAGCAACACCGACAATCTATATGATATAAACACCAAGGTGGCCCGGCTCCCTAGCGCAGTTGGTTAAAACCCTATGCGCGGCGGCAGGGTGACGAACTCCTTGTGGTCCGGGTTCACGCCCGGAGGTAGACAGAAAGGCCACATTTCTCCCAGATTTACGGTATTTATCATGGAATCAAGGCCGAAAGGTTGCGATATCCATAGTACCGAGCCAATAGGTTTACAACTCACAACTCAGGGTTTCTAGATACTAAAAGAAAAAAAAAAACATCGAGGAGAAATGGATCATAAACAGCATGTTGTCCCGAAAGCTCAGGTATCTTGGCCATGTTACATGTCATGGTGGCATGACGGGAACGGTGGTATGGAGTCTATTAATGTGTTTTTGTTTACTGTACTACTGGTGGTGCTATGATTACCTGGTCATAGGCGAAAAGCAATTCATTTAGTAATCCTCCAGTGTCGCACTTTAATAATCGTTATTTCGCTGGAGTTAGCTGATTTGCATATCTTCTTCTTCTTCGCGTTCACCAGCTGTACACTCTGGTGGAAAGTTCTGGTTGCTCGTCCACTACTGAACTGCAGTCCTGCTCCAAAACCTGAGTGTTGCATGTGCATCAGTTTTACAGATCTCATTCTCTTGAGAATACAGACTGTTGGTTCCTTGCCTCCCCGGCAGATGCACTCCGACTTCAAAGGAAGCTCCCCAATTAGTCGACTCTTACGACATGCCTTTGGGAAGGCAGTGGGTCTATTCTTGTTTTCCCCACAATGGGACCCCGGAACCCACACGGGGGGATGATTTGCATATGAGGTCGATGTATGTGATAAACAGTAAGTAAAAAATAAAGATCCCTTTTCACGCCATTAGGCGTATCGGAAAATATGGGAAGAGCGCCCATATTTTTACAGACCATCGGCACAAGATGGGTAATGGAGCATTACACCGGCCTTTTTTACTTCCCCAGGACAGCCATCCTGGTACCAATTTTAAGCTGTGTCGACCTGCGTCGTCCCTTACCATAATAAAAATCCACGCAGCCAGCAGTGGGTTTCGATCGCGGTACGTTGGAATTACGAGTCGGACTCGCAACGCCTACGCCACGAACGTTACTGTGATAAACAGTAGAGGTGACACAACACATCTGTTCCACCCCAGATCAAATGCAGGACTTCTCAAGATCATTAAGCGGAAAAAATATATGGGCTTTTGAGCTGAAATGTTACAGAAAGATTCTCAGTATACTATTACCCTTCCCCCCCCCCCCCTTCCTCCCTCCCTCCCCCTTCTCATTTTTTTAAGCTGACATTGTGACATCTGAACATTAAGGAAAATTGGCTTGCAAACAGCATCTTGTATTGGAAACTAAAAATATGTTAGCTTACATCAAAAGTCAAGCTGTACTGTAAGAGGCTGTAGGAGAGGACGAGATACCGTACAAAGAGGGACAGGGACTGACCAGCGAGCTGATAGCCACGTGATATGGAAACATCTTAGGCTTGGGAAGTGCATGAGATGCAAGAAATAGCTAGGGTCCGAGTTTCTTTTCAGAGAAGGTTGTGATAGGAGAGCCGTTCTGCAAAGTTACCTGATACCTGGTAATTATGAGGGTTAGAAGAACGGGTTTCGCAAAGACATCCTCATTTCCGTCACTTTCGTCATTTGGCTTCTCATTTCAGAGCCTCTTTCGTGATTCTCTGTCTACTTTATCTCAGAATATGCCTCAATATATTGTCATCTTTTTTCTCTTACCACTGTTAAAATTAGCGATTGTCCAGGCAAGTCTCAGAATTCTGCACCTTTATTGAATTCGTCGTAATTTTATGTTTACCAGTTTCTCAGGCAATTATTTTCAAAAGTATTTAAAACGTTTAATGCTTTTTGTTATGTTTTTTTTTTTTTTTTCCTCTTTCCAGTTGACACTGGTATTTGTTAGAAATGAAATAACAATAAAAGTGAAAATTTGTAACTCGGTTTTAATATTGAATAATTTTGAATTAAATGTTTTAAAAAAAAAAGATTAATTGAAGTTATTTGCTTTAAAATGCTTAATTTGGAATTATATATTTTTAAAATGTAATTTAATTCTATGTATTAAAACTGTATAATAAAAAAAAATGTGTTTTAAAATGGTATAATTGGGACTTGTGTTTTAAAACTGAGTCACTTGGAATTCCTTGTTTTAAAAACGTCATCACATCGTCAATTTCCACTTCTGCCATTATGCGTTGTGGGGAGGAACAGTTTGCGATCCACTGCTTTGGAAAGAGGGGGGGGGGCAAGGTTTGTTTGGTTGGGTGGGGCAGTTAGAAGATCAGTCAGTGAGGTTCTGGAGGCGAGCGATGTCTGTTGCAATGAACCTCAATAGCTGGTATTTTTACATTCTACCCGTTCTTCACCAGCTGCCGTTGACTGTCTGGTCAGCTCCGTCCACGACTGACGATCAGACGCGATGGATTTTATGGTTGCATGCCTCAGGCCTGTCCAGTCAGTCAAACTCTGTTTTCTGGTCTGTCTTGGTCTGCCTCGCCTCCACTTTTTCTCTATTCAGCCCTGTAATAAGCTGAATGATAGTAATGATCTTCTTCTGCTTCTTTTGCTCTTTTGAAATAAATTATCTATATATGCAATGTTTTCTCTAGTATAAACTTAACTGACTTTTGTCATTCACTCAGCGATCCGTAAAGTTTGACTTTCATCGATGTTTCTCTTGGCCAAAAGGTTATATGTTGTATGTGGAACAGTCCTGGAGGACATGATCTGTTGTCTCAGGTACCAGTCCACTTGTGCACATGGCTGATTCGCCGATATTTAAATTGTGTGTACATGTGGCTGCGAAGTCGATTGTGTCTGATAATGATAATAATAAAATAATAATACGTGCTGCCATATCAATTCAAATTTAAAAAGCAAATATTTACTGCATCGATATGTATGTTTGTTCTTAAATAAGAGCAAGTATCAGTGGTGAAGTGAGCTTCCACCCTTTTTGAAGAAGACATGAGGTACGCAGGTTTTAGTTTCTATGCAAACTTGTCTGTCAGGGATCATGCGGAGGCAGTTGCGATGAAATGCCAAAAAAGGACCTAGGCAGCAATGCACATGTAACAAACAATGCTGTTCACAATGTTCCAGCATATGATCCTGTCGCTGGTAGATTATGTAGTTGCCATATCAAAGAGTCAGCTGATGAAACTTGAACAGATAGAGAATGAAGCCACGCGGGTAATTCTGGGATGTACAAGAGATATCCCAGAATTATGTAGTATGTATGCGATATATACTTGCACTGCCTACTATTGCAGATAGGCTCAACGTTAGTTCTGGAAGCAAAGTTATATCTGAGAGTAACTGAAGACAAGAAGCACCACATGCATGAAGCCCTAGGTAGAGCTAAGGGTCACAGACTGAAAATTGGACTTGGATGGTGCAGACTGAAAACACAGTCAAACATGTGTGCAGGCTCGATAAATTTGTGCGAGGAAAGGAGTGGGTCAAAGTGTCCTAGCAAAAATCAGATTTATGTAGGGTATTTATCACATTAGGTCGTGAGTGCAGGGACTGGCCAAGTGGTGCTGCAGAATCAGAAGTTTAACGAATGATTTATGACATTTTCCACCCAAGTGATGCGATTAGTGCAACAAAGCCTAGCATATGATATCACAACGTCTAGTCTGAGAATGGAGATGGAGACAGTCATTGCTGCCTTCTGCTGGCTTGAGAATCAGATGTACACACGTGGCGTAATTGTAAATGACTTGTTGAGAATGGTGGAGACAGGAATGTTCCGTGCATAGTGGCAAGCATCACTTCAGAGGTCCCGGGTAGTTAGCGTCGTTTGGATATTTTCGCCAGGTCATGTCGATGTTTTGAGAAACAAGCCGGCTGGTACTCTGGTCTATGCTTCACCACTAGATAGTGAATGGATGTATGACAAGCTAGATGTTGCCAAGGCCCTCTCAACATTGGGGAGGCACACACAGATCATTATGAGGAGAATGGCGCTGCGGGGAGTTACCAGGGGATTTGTCGACGCTCAACACTCAAGGGAAAGGCGAGATGGATATACAAACAAAACAAAAAAGCTAATAAACTAGCCAAGAAAGGTACAAATGAAGAACAACCTGAACGTACCAGTCTCTTATCAACAAATCAAAAACAAAGGCACCAAAACCGGCACAAGACGATTACCATTTATGCACAGACCAGAGCAAGTTATTATTCTACGCTTTAGAACAGGACACAGTCGACTTCGCAGTCATGTCTACGCATAATTTAAAATCGGCTAATCAGCCATGTGCACATGTGGATTGGCACCTGAGACAACAGATCACGCCCTCCAAGACGGTCCCAGATACAACATATCAAGGCAAAACTTGTGGCCAAGAGAAACGCCGGTGCAAGCCAAATTTTACAAGCCTTGAGTGTATTACAACAGACACTGAAGTTCATACTAGAAAAGTTCAGACGAATGAAAGAAGAAGAAGAAGAAGAAGAAGAAGAAGAAGAAGAAAAAAGATCTACAAACAAACAGTTACTGGAACCATCGGAATTGAAAGTCTTCGCTATCTGCTAAAGATAGGGATGGCGCGCTTTATTGGAGTGAAGCTTAGCGCTATGATTCTAAATTCAACATTCTAAATTTCAACGGAAGATGAAGTTTTCAGACGGACCCTTGAGAACGTGAGCTGCAGGGCAGGATGCGCAGACTAGCACCAGCAGTGACCGGGATGTTGCGGAGCTTCAAGTTATCTTGGTTAGGGAGGTAGAACACAGACATGAACAACTCCCATGGAACCACCAAAGCGACAAGAATGGTTTCGGCCGCTGGGTAATCGAAGGGATATCAGTGAGACCCAGATGCGGCGGAAAAAGGACAAAAGAGAAAAATGACGGGATATCTAAAGTGGAAAAGTAGCCTAAGTTTCGGCCATTCGGTAGACGGGCGGCAGCAAGAAGTGATGATGACATCATGCCGGATACGCAGAAAGCTATGAGAGCACGGTAAATTCTCGTAAAAGAAAGAGACATATATAATAATATATATATGAAATGAAGAGATGGGTATGAAGAAAGAGGTATATGAAATCATATATATATATATATATATATAATATATATATATATATATATATATATATATAAGATTGAGAAGAGATAGAGAGAAAAGGGGGTAGGGGGAGGGTATCAGAGAGAGAGAAAGAGAGAGAGAGAGGAGAAGACTGTGAATACATGAAATCCGATGTGAGAAAGGTATGGGGTTTTCTTTGAGGTAGTCGACGTCCGTGGATTAAACGTTGCGAACGCTCTTCGTAATGCCTGGGTGCGGGGTTTGATTCCAGATGCGGGGTTTGATTCCAGATGCGGGCCTTGCGCCTTGCGTTGGTTTCGATAGTAGGATCAAGAAACCGTCAAGAAAGCAATGGCAAACTACTGGACGTAATTTTGCCCTAAAAACCATAACAGCCACAAAAATCCTGGGTCCTGGTTCTGCAACGTCGTGAAAGGATACGTAACCAACTTTTTTATTTTGAGGCGACACAAGTT
>CAJHNH020000901.1:219394-229394 GCA_905116865.2 Candidula unifasciata
CTTTGTTAATGAATAAATTATAAAATATGTTACATTCAAATAACCTGCCTTTTTATTGTATCTTTCTGTTTGCACTTATTTCGACGGAAACGATTTTTTGTTGTGGCTTCCACGTAGCGAAGTCCTCTGCGATTGGGCGACGTATCCGGGTTGTACAGATAGAAAGACCTAGTCAAGAATATGCGTTTGCGCTGGTAAAACTGTGTGTGGCTGATTTTATATTATAGTTATTGGTTTCATTTTAACCGATTTTTAGTGTATTTTGCTCTAAACAGATACACCAAAATACTCAAAATACGCCATGTCATAAATTGTGCAATCTACTGTTTGTGTCGTCTTTGTTAAGGTTCTGTATAATTCTATCTCTTCATTATACAAGATCTTGTTTCACTGCCAGGATTCTGGACTCTCCGCATGGATGGGGGATCAACTGCTGGTGTTCCGTGACCTCAACCACTGGGTCATCCTGCTGATCGTCTGCTACATCATCACCTTCCTGACTGAAGTAACCAGTAACACGGCCATTGCCACACTCATGATGCCCATCCTCTCCCAGATGGTCAGTATCTCGGACTGGACTTGATCAGAGTCTTGATCCTGCTGTCTTGATCCTGGTGTCTTGATCCCGGTGTCTTGATCCTGGTGTCTTGATCCCGGTGTCTTGATCCTGGTGTCTTGATCCTGGTGTCTTGATCCCGGTGTCTTGATCCTGGTGTCTTGATCCCGGTGTCTTGATCCTGGTGTCTTGATCCCAGTGTCTTGATCCCGGTGTCTTGATCCTGGTGTCTTGATCCCGGTGTCTTGATCATGGAGTCTTGATCCTGGTTTCTTGATCCTGGTGTTTTGATCCTGGTGTCTTGATCCTGGTGTCTTGATCCCGGTGTCTTCATCCTGGTGTCTTGATCCCGGTGTCTTGATCCCGGTGTCTTGATCCCGGTGTCTTGATCCTGGTGTCTTGATCCCGGTGTCTTGATCCCGGTGTCTTGATCCTGGTGTCTTGATCCCGGTGTCTTGATCCCGGTGTCTTGATCCTAGTGTCTTGATCCTGGTGTCTTGATCCTGGTGTCTTGATCCTGGTGTCTTGATCCCGGTGTCTTGATCCCGGTGTCTTGATCCTGGTGTCTTGATCCTGGTGTCTTGATCCTGGTGTCTTGACCCCGGTGTCTTGATCCTGGTGTCTTGATCCTGGTGTCTTGATCCTGGTGTCTTGATCCCGGTGTCTTGATCCTGGTGTCTTGATCCTGGTGTCTTGATCCCAGTGTCTTGATCCTGGTGTCATGATCCCGGTGTCTTGATCCTGGTGTCGTGAAAGGTGTCTTGATCCTGGTGTCGTGAAAGGTGTCTTGATCCTGGTGTCTTGATCCTGGTGTCGTGAAAGGTGTCTTGATCCTGGTGTCGTGAAAGGTGTCTTGATCCTGGTGTCGTGAAAGGTGTCTTGATCCTGGTGTCGTGAAAGGTGTCTTGATCCTGGTGTCTTGATCCTGGTGTCTTGATCCTGGTGTCTTGACCCCGGTGTCTTGATCCTGGTGTCTTGATCCTGGTGTCTTGATCCTGGTGTCTTGATCCCGGTGTCTTGATCCTGGTGTCTTGATCCTGGTGTCTTGATCCCAGTGTCTTGATCCTGGTGTCATGATCCCGGTGTCTTGATCCTGGTGTCGTGAAAGGTGTCTTGATCCTGGTGTCGTGAAAGGTGTCTTGATCCTGGTGTCTTGATCCTGGTGTCGTGAAAGGTGTCTTGATCCTGGTGTCGTGAAAGGTGTCTTGATCCTGGTGTCGTGAAAGGTGTCTTGATCCTGGTGTCTTGATCCTGGTGTCGTGAAAGGTGTCTTGATCCTGGTGTCGTGAAAGGTGTCTTGATCCTGGTGTCGTGAAAGGTGTCTTGATCCTGGTGTCGTGAAAGGTGTCTTGATCCTGGTGTCGTGAAAGGTGTCTTGATCCTGGTGTCTTGATCCTGGTGTCTTGATCCCTGTGTCTTGATCCTGGTGTCTTGATCCTGGTGTCTTGATCCTGGTGTTTTGATCCCGGTGTCTTGATCATGGTTTATCATAATATAATTGTCAGGTGTAGAACTTATCGTGTGCGCACATGCTGTTCCCCCCCCCCCCCCCCAACCCCTTTGCGTCCTTCTACCCGAAAGTTAAGGATCATAAGATTTAAAAAAAAAAGCACTCTCAATCTGGATTGCAGACCAACAGGGTAAATTTCATATACCTGCTTAACCTCTAAAGAAATTCTAATTAGGGCACAGGTAACAGTTACAACAGCCAGGTGTAAATTGTAGTCCTGTCCTCAGTGGGGATAACAGCTTGTCATGACAGTCTGTGTCAGTTGTAAATCCTATCTTGACAGTTTGCGTCAGTTTTAATTCCTGTCAGGACATCTTATGTCAGTTATAAATCCTATCATGACAGTTCGTTTTAATTGTAAATCATGTCGTGACAGTCTGTTTCAGTTGTAACTCCTGTCATGACAGTGTGTGTCAGCTGTAAATCCGGACATGACAATTTGTGTCGGTTATAAATCATGTCATGACCGTTTGTGTCAGTTGCAGAACCAAACCCAGC
This sequence comes from Candidula unifasciata, assembly GCA_905116865.2. Classification (NCBI taxonomy): domain Eukaryota; kingdom Metazoa; phylum Mollusca; class Gastropoda; order Stylommatophora; family Geomitridae; genus Candidula; species Candidula unifasciata. The sequence continues at coordinate 221,959 of CAJHNH020000901.1, forward strand.
ATTTTTGGCTGTTGTGGTTTTTCTAGGCAGATTTAGGTAAATATAGGTCGGACCCCTGATAACACTATCAAAACCAACCCAAGGCGCAAGGCCCGCAGCTGGGATTGAACCTGTCACCGTGGCATTACGAAGCGCGTTCGCAACGCCTAATCCACAGAATTCAACATTGACGACTTTAAATAGATGTTCTCGGAATTGCAGAAGTTTAATTGTAGGCTGGAAGGGAAACAGTTTATACAAAAGTATGATTAAAACAGCAACACACATATTTAGCAACATGGAGATTTTGTTGTGCGTTACACTGTTCATATTAAACAGAATAAACATTTGTTGGTTCTTTTCTGTTTAGCTGCCACATCACGCGTAATTTAGGTACATCCCATACTATGGGGGAGGGGGGGGGAGGGTTGATGTTAGGTTTAGTGTTAAATGAATGGCAACTACTACTAGCCCTAACCCTCAACCCCCTATAACATGGGATGTTCCTAAATCAGTCGTGATGTGGTCGCTAAGAAAAGAACCCAATTTGTTTGTTTGTTTGTTTCTGTGTTTGTTTGTTTGTTTGTTGAAGGCATTGACAGTTTTTCTCTTCCACAGGCCATTAGTCTGCAGCTGAATCCGTTGTTTCTGATGTTTCCCGCCGCCATTACCACATCCTTCGCGTTCATGTTGCCCGTAGCAACGCCTCCAAACGCTATCGTCTTCTCCCATGGTATTGTCAGAGTCGTAGATATGGTATGTGTGTTACTTTGTATCTTTTCAATAACAATTAGTGTTCAGACTACAGTTGCCGCAATAAATAATACTGTATATATGTACACACACAGGCGTGCGCGCGCGCGGACACACGCACATGGGCCCGGTCACACACACACACAGGGTGTCCCCCCAAAAATATACCCACTCTTTATCGACCCCTCACTCATAAACTTTCCGTTTTTTGTTACAAGATCAAAATATATGTCAATAATATTACGCTCGCGATTAAAAGAATGAATCTGAGGAAAGACAATTTGTCATAAAGTGCCATCCGAAGTGTGAGAATGTCACGGAAGTGCTAAGAAAATGTTAAATGTTTTTTGCACTTCCGTGACATTCACACACTTCCGTGACATTCACACACTTCCGTGACATTCACACACTTCCGTGACATTCACACACTTCCGTGACATTCACACACTTCCGTGACATTCACACACTTCAGTGACATTCACACACTTCCGTTACATTCACACACTTCCGTGACATTCAAACACTTCCGTGACATTCACACACTTCCGTGACATTCACACACTTCCGGGACATTCACACACTTCCGGGACATTCACACACCTCCGTGACATTCACACACTTTCGTGACATTCACACACTTCCGATAGCACTTTATGATGAATCTTATTTCCTCAAACTTTAATAGCGAGTCTACCATTGGTGAATCATATTTGGATCTCTAACGAAAACAAAATGTTCGTCAGTGAGGGGGTTGACGAAGAGTAAATGTTTTTTACTGGAGATACCCTGTGTGTGTGTGTGTGTGTGTGTGTATGTGTGTGTGTGTGTGCATATGTGAGCATGTGTAAAAAAGAGTATATGTGTGTGTTAGTATGTGCGTGTGTGTGTGTGTGAAAGAGAGTGTGTGTGTAAGAGTGTGTTAGTGTGTGTGTGTGTGAGAAAGAGACTGTGTTGGTGTGTGTGTGCGTGTGTATGTGTGTGTGCGGAAAACATCCATTTATCATCACCTCGGATAAATTCCATCCGTATTTCAACTGTTATCTAATTGTCTTTTTGTAAGAAATAACCTATTTATAAGTATTTGACACAACATTTGAAGAAGCATCCATTTATTTTTTACTTTTTACTTTTTTAATAAAATCATCTCTCTAACAGCAGTTTCAAAAAACACCCCTTTATTTGGTTACCATTGTCTCCCCCACAGGTGGTCAGTGGACTGTTCCTAAACTGTGTCAGCGTTCCCATCCTCCTGTTTGCCACCGCCACCTGGGGAAACGCCTTCTTCAAGTTCGACCAAATGCCTCCAGAGTTTGCCAGTAACGCCACCATCGTCTCGTTACGGAGCTAGCGACAATTTACAGTGAACATTATTCTGAAACTGACAAATTCTCTAAACATCACAATAAACAGTGTAACATCTTTTCATGATGTAATGTATTCAACATTACAGAAATAAAGTACACAAAAATAAATATCTAGGCACGTTGAAAAGACGGAAGACTATCACAGAGATGAAGAACAGAGCAGGGCAGGACAAAGCTGCATTTTAATAAGAGGACGAACATTTATGCGATAAATCATCCCATCTGGAGCTTAGAAAGAAGAGTTGTGTGCGGGTGATAATGTACAGATTTATGTGTCTATTTTACACTTCTCAAGAATAGAATGAAATATGTTTTGTAGACTTTTCATCAGACGAATATAACATGCAGTCCTTTGCGAGTAATAATGTACTGATTTATGTGCCAATTGTACACTATTCAAGAATAGACTTAAATATCTTTTGTAAACTTGACAAACTTGTGGATATGAGTCATGTGATCTCACTCATTTTTTTGAAGATAAAACTTGGATGTTTTAAACTGAAGTGCTACAGAAAAAAAACCTTGTTATAATGCCATGACCCAAGACGAAGAGCAACACCGACAATCTATATGATATAAGCACCAAGGTGGCCCGGCTCCCTAGCGCAGTTGGTTGAAACCCTATGCGCGGCGGCAGGGTGACAAACTCCTTATGGTCCGGGTTCACGCCCGGAGGTAGACAGAAAGGCCACATTTCTCCCAGATTTACGGTATTTATCATGGAATCAAGGCCGAAGGGTTGCGATATCCATAGTACCGAGCCAATAGGTTTACAACTCACAACTCAGGGTTTCTAGATACTAAAAGAAAAAAAAAAACATAGAGGAGAAATGGATCATAAACAGCATGTTGTCCCGAAAGCTTAGGTATCTTGGCCATGTTACATGTCATGGTGGCATGACGGGAACGGTGGTATGGAGTCTATTAATGTGTTTTTGTTTACTGTACTACTGGTGGTGCTATGATTACCTGGTCATAGGCGAAAAGCAATTCATTTAGTAATCCTCCAGTGTCGCACTTTAATAATCGTTATTTCGCTGGAGTTAGCTGATTTGCATATCTTCTTCTTCTTCGCGTTCACCAGCTGTACACTCTGGTGGAAAGTTCTGGTTGCTCGTCCACTACTGAACTGCAGTCCTGCTCCAAAACCTGAGTGTTGCATGTGCATCAGTTTTACAGATCTCATTCTCTTGAGAATACAGACTGTTGGCTCCTTGCCTCCCCGGCAGATGCACTCCGACTTCAAAGGAAGCTCCCCAATTAGTCGACTCTTACGACATGCCTTTGGGGAGGCAGTGGGTCTATTCTTGTTTTCCCCACAATAGGGCCCCGGAACCCACACGGGGGAATGATTTGCATATGAGGTCGATGTATGTGATAAACAATAAGTAAAAAAAAAAAAGATCCCTTTTCACGCCATTAGGCGTATCGGAAAATATGGGAAGAGCGCCCATATTTTTACAGACATCGGCACAAGATGGGTAATGGAGCATTACACCGGCCTTTTTTACTTCCCCAGGACAGCCCTCCTGGTACCAATTTTAAGCTGTGTCGACCTGCGTCGTCCCTTACCATAATAAAAATCCACGCAGCCAGCAGTGGGTTTCGATCGCGGTACGTTGGAATTACGAGTCGGACTCGCAACGCCTACGCCACGGACGTTTCTGTGATAAACAGTAGAGGTGACAAAACACATCTGTTCCACCCCAGATCAAATGCAGGACTTCTCAAGATCATAAAGCGGAAAAAATATATGGGCTTTTGAGCTGAAATGTTACAGAAAGATTTTCAGTATACTATTACCCCTCCCCCTCCTCCCTCCCTCCATCTTCTCATTTTTTGAAGCTGACATTGTGACATCTGAACATTAAGGAAAATTGACTTGCAAACAGCATCTTGTATTGGAAACTAAAATATGTTAGCTACATCAATCCTCAAGCTGTACTGGTAAGAACTGTAGGAGAGGACGAGATACCGTACAAGAGGGGCAGGGACTGACCAGCGAGCTGATAGCCACGTGATATGGTACATCTTAGGCTGGAAAGTGCATGAGGTGCAAGAGCTAGCAAGGGTCCGAGTTTCTTTCAGAGAAGGTTGTGATAGGAGAGCCGTTCTGCAAAGCACCTGATACCTGGTAATTATGAGGGTAGAAGGGTTTCTCAAAGACATCCTCATTTCGTCACTTTCGTCATTTGCTTCTCATTTCAGAGCCTCTTTCGTGATTCTCTGTCTACTTTATCTCAGAATATGCCTCAATATATTGTCATATTTTTTCTCTTACAACTGTTAAAATTAACGATTGTCCAGGCAAGTCTCCGAATTCTGCACCTTTATTGAATTCGTCGTAATTTTATGTTCACCAATTTCTCAGGCAATTATTTTCAAAAGTATTTAAAACGTTTAATGTCTTTTGTACCTCATGTCTTCCGTAAAGTTTGACTTTCATCGATGTTTCTCTTGGCCAAAAGGTGTTCCCCCCCCCCCCCCCCTCTTTCCAGTTGACACTGATATATGTTAGAAATTAAATAAGGATAAAAGTGAAAATTTGTAACTCATTTTTAACATTAAATAATTTTGAATTCCATGTTTAAAAAAAAAAAAAAGATTAATTGAAGTTATTTGCTTTAAAATGCTTAATTTGGAATTATATATTTTAAAAATGTAATTTAATTCTATGTATTTAAACTGTATAATGAACAAAAATGTGTTTTAAAATGGTATAATTGGGACTTGTGTTTTAAAACTGAGTCACTTGGAATTCTTTGTTCTAAAAACGTCATCACATTGTCAATTTCCACTTCTGCCATTATGCGTTGTGGGGATGAACAGTTTGCGATCCACTGCTTTACGGAGAGAAGGGGGGGGGGGCAGGTTTTTTTTGGGTTGGGTGGGGGCAGTTAGAAGATCAATCAGTGAGGTTCTGGAGGCGAGCGATGTCTGTTGCAATGAACCTCAATGACTGGTACATTTACCTTCTTCCCGTTCTTCACCAGCTGCTGTTGACTGTCTGGTCAGCTCCGTCTACGACTGACGATCAGACGCGATGGACTTCATAGTTGCATGCCTCAGGCCTGTCTAGTCAGTCAAATTCTGTTTTCTGGTTTGTCTTGGTCTGCCTCGCCTCCACTTTTCCTCTATTCAGCCCTGCAATAAGCTGAATAATAGTAATGATCTTCTTCTGCTTCTTTCGCTTTTTTGAAATAATTTATCTATATCTGCAATGTTTTCTCTAGTATTAACTTCACTGACTTTTGTCATTCACTCAGCGATGCGTAAAGTTTGACTTTCACCGATGTTTCTCTTGGCCAAAAGTTGATATGTTGTATGTGGAACAGTCCTGGAGGACATGATCTGTTGTCTCAGGTACCAGTCCACATGTACACATGGCTGATTCGCCGATATTTAAATTGTGTGTACATGTGGCTGCGAAGTCGATTGTGTCTGATAATGATATTAATAAAATAATAATACGTGCTGCCATATCAATACTAATTTAAAAAGCAAATATTTACTGCATCGATATGTATGTTTGTTCTTATATAAGAGGAAGTGTCAGTAGTGAAGTGAGCTTCCAGCCTTTTTAAAGAAGACATGAGGTACGCAGGTTTTTTTTCTATGCAAACTTGTCTGTCAGGGATCATGCGGAGGCAGTTGCGATGAAATGCCAAAAAGGACCTAGGCAGCAATGCACATGTAACAAACAATGCTGTTCACAATGTTTCAGCATATGATCCTGTCGCTGGTAGATTATGTAGTTGCCATATCAAAGAGTCAGCTGATGAAACTTGAACAGATAGAGAATGAAGCCACGCGGGTAATTCTGGGATGTACAAGAGATATCCCAGAATTATGTAGTATGTATGCGATATATATTTGCACTGCCTACTATTGCAGATAGGCTCAACGTTAGTTCTGGAAGCAAAGTTATATCTGAGAGTAACTAAAGACAAGAAGCACCACATGCATGAAGCCCTAGGTAGAGCTAAAGGTAGCAGACTGAAAATTGGACTTGGATGGTGCAGACTGAAAACACAGTCAAACTTGTGTGCAGGCTTGATAAATTTGTGCGAGGAAAGGAGTGGGTCAAAGTGTCCTAGCAAACATCAGATTTATGTAGGGTACTTATCACATTAGGTCGTGAGTGCAGGGACTGGCCAAATGGTGCTGCAGAATCAGAAGTTTAACGAATGATTTATGACATTTTCCACCCAAGTGATGTGATTAGTGCAACAAAGCCTGGCATATGATATCACAACGTCTAGTCTGAGAGTGGAGATGGAGACAGTCATTGCTGCCTTCTGCTGGCTTGAGAATCAGATGTACACACGTGGCGTAATTGTAAATGACTTGTTGAGAATGGTGGAGACAGGAATGTTCTGTGCATAGTGGCAAGCATCACCTCAGAGGTCCCGGGTAGTTAGCGTCGTTTGGATATTTTCGCCAGGTCATGTCGATGTTTTGAGAAACGAGCCGGCTGGTACTCTGGTCTCTGCTTCACCACTGGATAGTGAATGGATGTATGACAAGCTAGATGTTGCCAAGGCCCTCTCAACATTGGGGAGGCACACACAGATCATTATGAGGAGAATGGCGATGCGGGGAGTTACCAGGGGATTTGCCGACGCTCAACACTCAAGGGAAAGGCGAGATGGATATACAAAAAAAGCTAATAAACTAGCCAAGGAAGGTACAAATGAAGAACAACCTGACGTACCAGTCTCTTATCAACAAATCAAAAACAAAGGCACCATAACCGGCACAAGACGATTACCATTTATGCACAGACCAGAGCAAGTTATTATTTTACGCTTTAGAACAGGACACAGTCGACTTCGCAGTCATGTGTACGCATAATTTAAAATCGGCGAATCAGCCATGTGCACATGTGGATTGGCACCTGAGACAAAAGATCACGTCCTCCAAGACTGTCCCAGATACAACATATCAAGGCAAAACTTGTGGCCAAGAGAAACGCCGGTGCAAGCCAAATTTTACAAGCCCTGAGTGTATTACAACAGACACTGAAGTTCATACTAGAAAAGTTCAGACGAACGAAAAAAGAAGAAGAAGAAAAACGATCTACAATCAGACAGTTACTGGAACCATCGGAATTGAAAGTCTTCGCTATCTGCTAAAGATAGGGATGGCGCGCTTATTGGAGTGAAGCTTAGCGCTATGATTCTAAATTCAACATTCTAAATTTCAACGGAAGATTGAAGTTTTCAGGGACCCCTTGAGAACGTGAGCTGCAGGGCACGATGCGCAGACTAGCACCAGCAGTGACCGGGATGTTGCGGAGCTTCAAGTTATCTTGGTTAAGGGAGGTAGAACACAGACATG
>CAJHNH020000901.1:234394-251894 GCA_905116865.2 Candidula unifasciata
AAATTGTGTGATCTCTGATTCTGTGGTCATAAATTGTGTGATCTCAGATTATGTTGTCATAAATTGTGTGATCTCAGATTCTGTTGTCATAAATTGTGTGATCTCTGATTATGTGGTCATATATTGTGTGATCTCTAAATCTGTGGTCATAAATTGTGTGATCTCTAAATGTGTGGTCGTATATTGTGTGATCTCTAAATCTGTGGTCGTAAATTGTGTGATCTCTAAATCTGTGGTCATAGATTGTGTGATCTCTAAATCTGTGGTCATATATTGTGTGATCTCTAAATCTGTGGTCATAAATTGTGTGATCTCTAAATCTGTGGTCATAGACTGTGTGATCTCTAAATCTGTGGTCATATATTGTGTGATCTCTAAATCTGTGGTCAGATATTGTGTGATCTCTGATTCTGTGGTCATAAATTGTGTGATCTTAGATTCCGTTGTCATATATTGTGTGATCTCAGATTCTGTTGTCATAAATTGTGTGATCTCTGATTCTGTGGTCATAAATTGTGTGATCTCAGATTCTGTTGTCATAAATTGTGTGATCTTAGATTCTGTTGTCATAAATTGTGTGATCTCTGATTATGTCGTCATAAATTGTGTGATCTATGATTATGTGGTTATAGATTGTGTGATCTCTGTTTTTGTGGTCATAGATTGTGTGATCACTGATCGTTTGATCTTTTATTGTGTCGTCAAAGATCTGTGGTCATAGATTGTGTGGTTATAGATTGTGTGGTTATAGATTGTGTGGTCACAGATTGTGTTAGCTCTGATTTTGTGGTCATAGATTGTGTGATCTCTGGTTCTGTAATCAAAATAAATTGATGATAGAAATTAGAAGCCGACAATCAAGATAAAATGATGACAGAAATCGGCGTGCTTTAAAAGATACTAAACCAACTTTTAATTTGGGCTGGAAAGGGAGGGGGGGGTGTTGGGGATGGGGGAGGGTTGGCTATGGGAGGGGGGGGGGGTTGGTTAGGGCAATATGTTTATACTAATTCTCTCTTCCTCTCTCTTTCTCTCTCTTTCTCTCTCTTTCTTTCTCTCTCTCTCTCTCTCTGCTCTCTCTCTCTCTCTCTCTCTCTCTCTCTCTCTCTCTCTCTCTCTCTCTCTCTCTCAAAATGGAACCCCAGAAGCCACACTGAGAACGATGTTATCAATCTCATGAGAGATAAAATCTGCAAAGACGATTACAACAACATGCATGGCTTCATATCACTGATCACGCCAGTTGCTAAGGATGGGAGGCAGCCTTCAGTCGCCAGACATCAACATTTGACTAAAGGCACAAGGAGGTTATTTGCGTATCCTTTACAGGACGTTGCAGAACCAACTCCCACAGCACCTGGCTGTTGTTTGGTTTTTCTAGGCAAATGTACGTCCAGTAGTTTGCCATAGCTTTCTAGAGGGTCGGCTTTATTGATACCACTGTCGAAACCAACGCAAGGCGCATGGCCTGCAGCTAGGGTTCGAACCCAGCATCCCGGCATTACGAAGCGTTCGCATCGACTTAGCCACAGAGCCGACAAAGGCACAAGACCGTTGATGAATCTAGACAGGGATAGGGTTGCCAGGTGTCCTTATCTTTGCTACCAGGTCGTCACTGACGAGTGAGTTTGACCATTCATAAACAATTCTGAAAATTCGCAAATTCGTCCCCGCTTTCACAGTCCAAGACAAAACTAGTGTATTGATCAAGTTTGTAATTAGTTAGTTAGTTAGTTAGTTAGTTGGGTTATCCTCATTGCACTCCGGACATGTCCATAGGTGCTCAGATCCTCCCCTCAGTATGAACCCCAACGTCCGATGGCTAATAGTACCAGTTCTATGTTGATTAACAAGTCTTCTGGCGTAGCTGGTGTGCGTCTCGTTTTTTGCTGTGCCGATCTTAATTCCCAAGTCTGCCATTCTGGCGAGTGATGTGGATTCACTGCCACCAAAGTCGTCTATCCTTCCCATTTCTCTGAGGGCATTGATAATATCAGCATGATCCATAGGCTGACCGTCGGTAGTGATAGCGGATCCAGCCAACCTGTCAGCTCTTTCATTTCCATCGACGCCTGCGTGTCCCGGAACAAAAATAAAGGTGACTCCACGGACAGTGGACTTCTGTAATGATTCAAGCCATTGTCTTCGCACTGAACCTGCCTGAACCCTCTGGATCATACTCATTGAATCACTGAGTATACACACGCGGGTGTATTTTTGTGTTTCAAGCCAGGCAAGCGCTTGTGTCACTGCCATCACCTCTATCGTCATGCTGCTGGTTGTCATGGAGAAGGCGCCGTTGGCTTCTTTGACTGTTCTGCCCCCTGAGCGTGCTGTAAATGCCCATGCGCTTCTTCTTTGGCGTATAACGGATCCGTCTGTATAGATTATTGCATCTGCTTCGTCTGAATTTTCACCGATGAGAGCGTTGACCTCTGCATTAACAGCAACAGGATTCTCTTCTCTACATCGCCTGTTGAGTGTGACAATACAGGAAAATGTACAAATAAACGCCTGAGGCACAGGTATCCATTCTGCACAAGTGTACAACTGTTTACTGCACTTGTTCTACTGGGACCGTGAGAGAAAGGAAAGAATAGTCAAACTGCACTCTCCCAGACATGATGTCAGAGATGACCAAGTTATGTTATCTTATGACAGTCATCGTCCTTGATCATTCCCATGCCTGCCTAGTCCGCCTCTGCAGCAGCCATTCCACGGTATCTCTACTGATTGTACCTATGAGGAGTTGGTTTTAATGTCTCTTATCTCAGCCTTGAAGGCAGCATAGACACACAATCGTGTTATGTATGTGTTTATATATATATAAGTGTGTATGTGTGTAGCACCCATTGTACTGAAGTATATTCAGTGATACCTCAGAATCCAAATGCCTCAAAAACGCAAAGTTGGAATCAGATTTTGACCTTGTGGTCGAAAACACAAGAATTAGTCAAACGATGCCCTGATAGAGCCCCAGTTAATTTCGCAAATTCGTCCCCGCTTTCACAGGCCAAGACAAAATCAACACCATGTGACTATACTAAAAGCTGTAGGAGTAGCAAAATGTACTCAGAAACGCTGAAGACGGGATTCTTCGGTAGAAAGACTATTTTCGGTAATCCGTGCCCAATAGTCGGCGTCTGTGGCTTAGGCGTTGCGAACGCGCTTCGTAATGCCACGGTGCCGGGTTCAATACCAGCTGCACGCCACGTCATGCAAAGGATACTTAACTAACTAACGTGCACACTGTCTAACATCTGAAAGGCAAACACATTCAGCAAACACACACAAATAAGGATTTAATAAAAAGGGACAATTAGGAGGACAAATGTGTTACAAGAATACTAAATCTCCTCTAGACAGATTTCAGATCCAAAGAAAACAAGAGACCAAGCAAGATAATGTAGCCAAATGTACAAGAAAGCGCCGCTGGAAATACAACAGCCATGCACTTGGAATGGATAAAATCAGACACCTCATCAAGCCATTATATAACTACCGAAACCGAAAAGTAAACTGGAAAGACCAAGGGAGATTGCGTAGAACCATTTTCAGGGAATGCTCAGCCATAGATTTCATACAAATGCAACACCTACAACAGGTGGAAACGAACCGCAAGACACGAAGAGCTATCACCTCTGCACCGTCTTAGGTTCAAGAGGAAAGACTAAGTAACTGGACCAAGATAAATACTTCTTATTGGGATTCAATCAAATCAATTTCACTTGTAAGGTTAATTTAAAACATTTCGCATACAATCATATTTATGGACATTTATTGCAAGAAGAAAACATTCTGAAAAGATTAGGTACTCGGGAAAGGTATACACAGAACCAAATTTAAATGGCATTTAATATTAAGAGTTGTGAATTTCAGGATATCAAAATATGGCAACCCTAGATAGAGCAGGCGTGACCTCTCCCCCTGCATTATTTCTACTGAGCCACCATGATGTAGTGGCTAGACGCAGGCATGCGGTTTCAAATTAGTCAACATATTGTGCAGTCTATTTATTGTTTGTCGGCTCTGTGGCTAAGTCGATGCGAACGCTTCGTAATGCCGGGATGTCGGGTTCGATCCCAGCTGCGGGCCATTCGCCTTGCAATGGTTCCGACAGTGGTATCAAGAAAGCCGACTGTCCAGTTAGCAATGGCAAACTACTGGACGTAAATTTGCCTAGAAAAACCACACAACAGCCAGGGGCAGTTGGGGTTGGTTCTGCAACGTCCTGTAAAGGATACGCAACTAACCTTAATGTATTGTTTATGTCTTCTTTGTTAAAATTCGTTTTTTTTTTTTTTTTTTTTTAATTGATATAATTATTTTATATTTTTTATATTTTTGACTTTCTCTAAACCGCTTTTGAGTCAGTTGTTTTTGACCTGTGTCCAACCAGTTCCAACAGCAGGCCAGGTGTGGCTATGCCATCGCAGTTATGGGCGTCTACTGGACAACAGAGTGTCTGCCCATTGCTGTGACGTCATTGTTACCTGTGGTATTACTGCCGATGCTTGGAGTCTTGTCCGCCAAAAAGACTTCCGCTACATATTTCAATGTAGGTCAATATGGCTGCGTAGTTAGTGGAGTAACTGCTTGCATATGGCGGGGGGGGGGGGGGGGGGGGGCTGAAAACTGTATCATGACCTATACATACCTTTATATATATTTGAAAAAAAAAAAGTAAAGTCGGGAGATGTGAACAAGCGTTATTGCACACGGTTATAAACCATACGTGCTCTGCCACCAGTACGGACAGCTGATAAGAAACTGTCCGTCTGTGTCACCGTCCGCACGAAACTCCGTAGCTACAGCTACGTTTCTCCATTTACCCCAGTTTTGACTCTGACACCCATTTCCTAAAGGCTGGGTTATACACTGGGAATGGAGGTGAAGGCAGTCACTGCAGCCTCTTGCTGGCTTAAGAATCAGCTGTATACATGGGTCGTAATTTTAGCCTACTCACAGAGAGCATGTTGAGAAACGTGGCAAACGGTATGCTCCGTGAAGAGTGGGATGCATCACTTCAGAGATCCTAGGTAGTTAGCGTCCTTTGGATATTGTACCCAGGATATGCCGCTGTATTACGCAATAAACAGGCAAATAGGCTGGCTAGTTCTGCATAACTTGGTAGTGAACCGATGTGTGACAAGCTAGCTGTTGTAAGGACCCTGTGGGGGGAGGAAGGGGGGGGGTGGCAAGTGAACACTGCTGAAGCACAGATAAATTACCATGGTCTGAAGAAAATGGCGCTGCGAGGAGTAACCAGGGGATCTGGACGACGATCAGCACTCAAGGGAGAGGGCGAGAAGGATAATAATCAGACTGATATTGGTGCTATTAAAATTGAAACTCACTGCTGAAGGAAGGGACGGGGCGTTTATGGGAAGGTTTTGAGTGCTGTGATGTTTCCTGCCAATGGACATCACGACGGCCTTAGCTACAACACTGATTACCTCTGCAGCTAGTCGAGTGTGAACATGTCGGTCCCGGATTCTCGGCTACGCGACGGAGTACGTGCGTGTGAGTTGAGAACCTCTTCGCTTGCTCCACAGATATATAATAATGATTTTCACATTAGAAGGGGAAAGCGCAGAAAATACCGAGCGCACCGCAAAAATAATCCGAAAGTGAAACGTTATGGGGCCAGAGAATTACGACTGAACCAGATGACAACAGGAACTTTCAATAAGGAGACTCTTCGCTGGCTGCTGAGGAGGGTCAAGGAGCTAAAAGTGGCTTGTCCTAAAGGCTCTGATGTCGAATCTTCACCCGGAGGGTTTAGACAATCAGATTGATCAATTAAAAGCCAATAGGTATGCAGAATCAAAACTAAAATTTTGAGAGCCTAATTTTCCTTGTAGAAAATACGGATATAAGTCGTGGATTTCTCGCCATCATTATCCATCAGTAGGTCGCTTTTTGCGGTGGGAGGTTACAGAAATATTCTTTTAAAACAATGGAACAAAAAGAAAAGAAATATTGACATCCTTAAAGATTCAAACGACTATAAGAATAGCCTCGTAAACAGTAGCTTGTCTCGGGAAACTGCAATACTGTGTGATACAAGTGGCCTGGGGAGAAAGTAAGTGAGAGAGCTTATGGTGGTGCTGGTAAGGAGAAACGTGTACGAAGCTCGTGAGCTGGCGAGAGACAGATCTTTTCTGGCTGGTTATGATGACACCAAAGGCCTGTTAACGAACCTACTACCTGATGATAAGCGATTGAATTTCATGATTTTTTTCCCCCTAAAGTACGGCCTCAGTTTATTTTCTGTCTGTGATATATTTTGCATTTTCTTCAACAACAACAAAAAATGTATGTGCTCTCATATAAAACAGATTCCAATACAGCTAGAATGTCTTTGCACTATAACACACAATTTCAAAGGAATCAGGGCAGACCATACAAACACATACACACCGAGGAGGAAAGATGAATAGGGCGGTTTTCAAAGAGAACTGCACGTGAGATGGTTAAGGAACTTTGCTCGACAGGAATAAGCGTAGGGACGGAAGGGGGGGGGGAGGGGGGGGGGGTGTAGCAATATGATATTAGACTATAACAACACCTGCTTGGTTATAATATTGTATCTCATGTAAAAACCTGGTTTTATTTAAGTGAGACTGGTTTCTGCTTGATGTGTACTGAAACTGTTTCCCTCACACAGGACACCTCCATGCTGTTTGTTGGAGGTTTGCTTGTCGCTATCGCCATTGAGGTTTGGGATGTTCACAAAAGGATAGCGCTCCTGGCTCTCAGGATTGTGGGTGCCGAACCTCGGTGGTAAGTCTAGGGCGTGGGGGTTTGATGGTAAGTCTAGGGAGCCAAGCCTCTATAGGTCTCGGGAGGTGATACTCGATGGTAAGTCTAGGGCGCTGAGCCTTGATGGTACGTCTAGGACGCCGAACCTCGATGGTACGTCAAGGACGCCAAGAATCGATTATGTCTAAGACGCCAAGCCTTAATGGTACAACTAGGGGCGCTGAACCTCGGTGGTACGACTAGGGGCGCTGAACCTCGGTGGTACGACTAGGTAGCTCCAGTTTCACCAGCTGACTTTTTCGAGACAGTGAGCAGCCCCAGTCCATAACCAGTCACTTAGATGATTAAGTGATGTTAAATTGTGAACAGTCTTCTTTGCTTCATGGCCATTGCTGCCATAAGCTTTAGTGCATTAAGACCTTTTTTAGGCCTTTGACACATCCACCTCTATGTCAATTCTGTCGAAGGCGATTACCAAGAACCGCAGTCTGCTGTCTCTTTTGATGTCCCTGCCATTTATTTTAAGGCTTGTAACATCAGCTCTAACAATCTTGTTGTCCAAAGATAATCATCCTTTCTGGGTTGATTACAGGACTCATCTCTGTACACTATTTGATCACATTATCAACGGTAATTTTTGAGCTATTTGATTCCTCTCTTTGCCCTGCCTATATCTGAGAACATCATGTCAGTATTCTACTAACTCCAGGTGTTTCTATGTCCGCAATCTTGCTGGTAAAAACAATAAAAAGCACAGGTGAAAGTGCAAATGCCTGCAGTAGTCCTGGAGCTATAATACATGGTACGAAGGTCCATGCACCCAGGCGGAGAGCTACCCGACGAGAATACAAGACAGCTGCTATCCACTTGACCAACCAAGCACAGACTCCCTATACCATAAGTACTGTCAGATGATGATGAAACCACACAAGAAGATTTTAAACCTATTAAGGCGATGTTATGGTTGTAAGCCAGTGGTTCTCACCCTGTGGGTCGTGATACTTTTGTGGGTCCAACGACCCTTTCACAGATGTCGCCAAAACTCATAAGAAAACACATTTTCACTGAAGCTATGAAGTAGCAACGAAAGTAATTGTATGACAGGGGGTCGCCACAACACAAGGAACTGTATTAAAGGGTCGCCGCAACACAAGGAACTGTATTAAAGGGAAACCGCATTTGGAAGCTTCAGAACCATTTTGTTAAGCGGTTAAAAGTTTTTTTTTTTTTTTAAATCTAAATTTTGAAATACTAATTGCTGAATAATCAATTCCAAAGCCAATTCTATTGGACCAAGAGGTGAAGAAAAGACGCCGGCGTTGGATAGGACATGCGTTGAAAAAAACCCAAAGAGCAAAATAACTAGAATGTCTTTGCACTGGAACCCAAAGAAAGGCTGAAAAAACACAGGGAGAACTGAGCTCGAGAGTGAAGTTAAAAAGATGGGAAGGACATGGAGAGAGCTGCCCGCGATAGTGAAGGATAGAACTACCTGACATGAGTTGGTTGGGGGTCTATGCTCCACTGGGTGCTAGAAAGGCAGAATAATAAGAAGAATTATAAATACTTTTTTACAAACTTAATTCCTTCTCTGGCCACAGCCTTCTACTGGGCATCACACTGGTCACCTGGTTTCTGTCCTTGTGGATCTCTAACACCGCCACCGCCGCCATGATGATGACCATAGTCCACGCGCTCCTGGAGCAAATCAAGGATATCATGGACGTACAGGAAGTCGTCCCGTCCTCGAGCAACCTTAAAACCAGCAATGAAACAATCCCCAGGTTGGTCCCCTGAAAACTGTCTTATCTGTCTGATGAGCTCTTTGTGACCTAAGGACCTTGATGTTCAGCATATCTTTATCTAATCGTTTTCGAGTTACGACCCTTGTAGTAACTCGTCGCTCTTACCTCACGTTCTGTCGAGTACACTCTTCCTGTATCACCGTGACTTGAAGTTTCTACAGACTACATGTCTTATGGATAATCCTATGCAAGACCTCAACTTACAGACAAGTGACTTTTGTTGTATTTTTGCTTAGAGTTGTATCACCTTCTGTTTGTGTGATTTTCTGATGAATGCTTTTAGCTGCAAAGTTCATAATTGTGAAAATGTACAGCTGACCAATTACACTTTTCGTCTAAATTCATTTTAAATTGGGTTAGAATAGTTTTCCTTGTGTGTGTGTGTGTGTGTGTGTGTGTACGTTGTGGGCGAGTGCGTGTGTGTGTTCGTGTGTGTGTGCGTGCGTGTGTGCGTTGTGCACGTGTGTGCGCGCGCGCGTGTGTGTGTCCGTCGTTTCATCATTTACTAAACTCGCAAAGTTACTTAACAGATGCCCCAGTCTCAATCACTTGATGACCAACCAACCATGACTGGAGATTGGAGTATTCTTCTTCGCGATCGGCGACTGTGAGATCTGGCGGAAAGTTCGTATTGTTATTCTTCTTCGGAACTTTGGTCTTGTTCTGTCAGAACTGGAGTTTTTCATGCACATCCGTTCTGCAGATCTGGCTTTTTTGTATGCAGATTCTGGACTCTTCTTCGCTTAGGCAGAGGCACTCCAACTTCGAAGAAAACATTCCCAATTAGTTGCCTTTTACGACATGCTGGTTGAGGAACAGTGTGACTTTTTCTTTTCAAATTCTAAAATAGGGATTAGAACCACCCCCCCCCCTTCCCCCCGACCCCCCAGTGGGTATTGGAGTATATGATAAATGCTATCGTCAGTGCCCCACGGTCCTTGCATGATTCTTTTCTAGACCCTGTTCTGTCTTTCAGAATCACATTAGGGAGAAGGATCCGGTGCCTGCCTTGGTATGTGCTACATCGATGCTGGTATCCATCACCTCGGATATTCCGTCTGCTTATCTCTTGCGTGGGCGACCTCTGGCTTTGCTGTCTTCGTGTCTACGTCACAGAGATTTCAGTAGTAGGCCATCTTGTGGCCCCCCTCGCCTGCGAATTGGAAGGTAATGGGTTCGAGCCCTCATGATTTGAAAGAATGACATTGGTCCTACTGGCAAACCTAGCTGTCAGTTGGTACCAGGTATAGTCTTATTAAGTAAAGGCAGCTGGCGCAATGTTGACAACATCACCCGTCAAATGCCGACTTGTCTGTTACGTATTGGTCTACTCTACATGCCCGACTCGCCTGAAGGAGTGGAAAAAAGTCATTTTGCTGTCTTGTGAAAGTTTGGGCACATATCCGAACCATCTGATCTTTGCATAGCTATACAGTCGCTTATTCTGGCGTGTCTGGCACTGATGGGGGAAAAAACCATAATGACAGAGGACCTCTTGTGATCACATTAGTTAATTAGTCGACAGATTATCCTCATTGTACATCAAACCATTCAGTCCATCAGTGCTCAGATTCACTCCTCAGTAAATTCCGTGGCGTGTAGCGTTATTTTTTCTTGACTTCCTGCATAGCGCCCTTGTCTAGCCTCACCCTTTTTAACATGCTCTTCTTGTATGTCTGGTTATTGTTGCAGATTCACAGTCATTACTTGTTTCTCGCAAACGTCTTACTTCTCTTAGTGAATGCAGCATATCAGCATTGTCCGCAGCGCGTCCGCCCGCCAGGGTAGCCTCACCTGCAAGCCTATCAGCTTGCTTATTCCCTTGCACACCCGAGTGGCCTGGCATGAAAATGAAACTGATACGCGTGAGTCCCGACTGCCTCAGAGACTCCAGACACGGTCCTCTAGGTGATTAAGCTTTGCTGTAATCAAAGGTCACAGGTAGAGTGATGATTTCAAAGAATGGATGGCTCCTATTGTGCTATCGGTCGTGAACTGAGATGAGTTGAAGAATCTACACATCTCTTTGAACAGTACCATACGCTTTCCGTCCCTATTTTCACAACATTTTGACATCTCAGCACTCGGGACACTCCCATAGACCCTCCGTCCCCGTCTTTGGCAACAAAAGAAGAGTTCTAATTTCGTTGGCACCCGTGGCTGTCTGATCTATTTGGGTCTCGCCTTTCTCCTAAAACGCTGTGAGTATTGCCTGTTTAATTAAAAGAGAGGAACAGGATGGGAGTTGTTAGCTTAAAAACACTTGCAAACATACTCAGGAGGATATCATAGCACTAATGGTCATGTGTGATTTGCGATGAAGATGATCTTTAAATGAACAATGAACAATTAAACCAAAGGAGACAGTAGTGTCTGCAACAGTTGGCGGAGCAAGAAGTATGAACAGGGATATATGCGCTGCGTTCCAGCAACTTTTAGACAAAGGAGTCAGAGACCATCAACCATCTGTTAGAAATAGAAAACAAGCGTAGTGATTAGTGAGTAGAAAGGATTACCATCACAGCACTCCGGACAGATCCATAGGTGCTCCGATCTCCTCCTCAAAAGTTCCACAAGCGTAAAACGACCGATAACGCCTTTGCTGCGTTGGTTAATGAAACGGCTTGTCCCCTTAGTGAAATATTAATTTCTTTTAGCCCCAGGCTGCACCCCATGTCCATCTAGACAGGGATACAGAGTCATATCCTTTGGCGTGCTCCTCAGTACGGTAAGTGCAGCGCATGGCATTGATAGGATCACTTCTGTCCAGTACTGGAACAGTCATAGCAACCGCAATATCAGCAAGATAGTCTGCACTCTCGTTCCCTTGAACACCCGCACAACCTGGCACAAAGATGAAGGTTATGGCAGCTATTCGCGAAGTGCTTAGTGTTGCAATCCATTCTTGCCTGAGAAATCCAGATTGGATTTTGTTAAGCATATTCATCGAGTCACTAAGAATGCATACGTGTGTTAACTTTTGAGTACCAAGCCATCACAAGCATGGAGAAACCGATTGCGTGGCAAAGTATAACGAATAACAAGCAACATGTAGACCAGAGGGGAACATGTCAGTGAATGTTGCAGTTATGTGTACAGTAGGGGCGCCAGAGCTTAGAAGCTTGGCTACCTTAAATCATCTCACTCAGAAACATGTTAGTGGAGGCTCCCCCCCACTTCCTCACATTCTGTAAAGAGGTCAAGCACCTATCCCCAACAACTTTTTCTTTTTCTTTTTCATATCTTGCCCACAATTTTTTTAATTTTTTTATTTACTATTTTCAAGTTTTTTATTTACAAGTATCTTATTATTTTCCACATATGATACCACAACATCCAGCTTAAGAATGGAGGTGGAGGCGGTCACTGCAGCTTTCCGCTGGCTAAAGAAAACGACACACACACACATCGTGATTTTAACTGATTCAGAAAGCATGCTGAGGAAGATCAGAACAGGTATGCTTCGTGCACAGTGGCACGCTTCGCTGCGGAGGACACGGGTGAGGAGTATTGTCTGGATTGTTTCACCGGTGCACGCCTGTGTGTTGGGAAATGAAGAGGCGGACAGACTGGCTGGCTCTGCACAACTTGGTGGAATACTGATACATGATTAGGCAGACGTGGTTAGTGCCTTGTGGGAGAACGTGTACAGTTCGGAGGAGCAGATGGATCGCCACAGTCTGGTGAGATTGATGCAGTTGGGAGTGAAGAGAGGTTCTGGCAGATGCTCGAGGCTCAGAGGAAAGGCAAGACGGACGTTTAATCAGAATGCTACTGGCACCATTAGCATCGGAACTCTTCGCTGGCTGCTGAAGATGGGGACGGAGCGCTTATGGGAATGCCCCGAGTGCTGTGATGTCGGTTCTTGAATCAAATCATTATTTTCCATTACATTATATTTCTTCGCCATCAAGCAAATCCTGTTATTTATTATGAGGCCCTAAGACAGTCCCTTCCGCCTCAAGGCCAGACAATAGCCAGTGGCAGACATCGTGCACAGGATCGCAAATTATTCCTCCGCACGGGTCTCTTAACGGCAGAGGTGGTTTATGATAATGATTATGATGATGCTGATGTTAATGATGAAGCGCTTAGATAACGCCTCTAAAAAATGTGTAAGAGCGCTGATTTTTTTTTTTTTTTTTAAAATTCGCTCTTTTCACACAGTTTGTTCTTTTTTCTCTCCCTCTTTTTTTTCTCCCTCTGTTTCTCTGTGTCTCGCGCGAATCTCTCTCTCTCTCTCTCTCTCTCTCTCTCTCTCTCTCTCTCTCTCTCTCTCTCTCTCTCCTGCAGGCAGTCATTACACGATCTGAAGGACAGACAGAAAGAGAGGGAGAAAGCTACAATGGAGCTCCTACAACTGGGCAAGGCCTTGTCTCTAACGGTGGCCTACGCTGCCAACATCGGGGGTACCGGCAGTCTCACGGGTACGGGACCCAACCTGGTCTTTGCTGCCGCTGCTGAGAAGTAAGTCCGCTGGTTCATGAC
This sequence comes from Candidula unifasciata, assembly GCA_905116865.2. NCBI lineage: Eukaryota > Metazoa > Mollusca > Gastropoda > Stylommatophora > Geomitridae > Candidula > Candidula unifasciata. The sequence continues at coordinate 247,453 of CAJHNH020000901.1, forward strand.
GAGTTTAAGTCTGTTGACAGCGAATGAATGAATGTATGAACGAAACCGTAAATGAATGAATGAATGAAGTGGCATCATGGCTCTTGAGACATTCCCTCATGTGCTCTGTTTCTATCCTTGGAAGCCAACGAGGAGTTCTCGTGCTAACAGTGCCAACTGTAACCTGATTAAAAGATCATCTATGTTTTCCCACGGCATTGAATATCGCCAAGAACCTTCCCTTAGCACCCCTGGCCCCGGCCCTAAACAGCCAATGAATTAGCCGTTCGAGGTTTGGATAATATGTTATGTTGTACTGTCTACTTGTTATATCTCATAGTGTCTTTGCCACGCCCGCTTATCTCATCAGTTCAGCTGTCTCAAGAGTACTTTTGCGAGTAAAAAACAGAATCCACGTTCACCCTTGGCTCCATGTTGCATAGGTAACAACGCAACTTCCACTGGCCGGCTAGGAAAATTTACAAATGGTGAATCTAGATTCTAGTTTTGCTGGGATCAATTTCAGTCAGTTATTTAAAATTTTTAAATTCACTGTAACAAGCCTAGATGAAAACCGCAAGCTAAGGTATCCAAGTGATGTTAGCTGTATCGTCAGTCATTATCATCATGTGTCCTGACAACTGGCGTAGGCGCTCATGCGTCTCCACAGAACACGATCCTTAGTTGACTGGAACAGCTCTCTTGATGATATCCCTCCATGCCATTGTTTTAACCCATCCAGCATAATCTCTCTTGGTCTGCCTCTACCCCTCTTTCCTCTGATCTTTCCAGTTGTCACGATGTTCTCCGATGTCTCTCTTCTCATAATGTGGCAAAAGAACAGTGTTTGTCTTTTTCTTATTGTAGTAAATAGAGATCTACTTTCTCGTCAGTGCCAACGGAAAAATGTCTAAAACTTTATGATGTTGCCTTTATCTGTTCTGTAGAATTGCTTGCCATTTTTCATCAGTCCGTTCAGCAACAGTGTTCCTAGCTCGTTCTAATATCTTTGAAGAAGTGTTCTTTATGTGGGCACACAGTCGGAACCGTTTTTTTCCAAGGTATTGCTCTACGAAATCTCCTTTACTGTAAAATTTCTCACATATGGTGATCATTCGGCCAAGTTTATAGCTTACAGTAACTAAAGCAACATTCCGTGTCCCAACTTTCGTACCATATATCTGTTATTAACTTAAGTTAGTCTTCAGTTCCTTGAGTCTTGAGGCACGCACTGGCCCTTCATTTTTATAATAAGATAGATTTTTCATTTTAGTATCTTTTTAAGTTGTACTCTTTTGGAGTGGCAATGCACATAGGGCAGAGGTCATAGATCTCCATGTCTGGCGGTTCGTTTCCATCTGTTTTAGGTCTTGGATGTTGATTATATCCATGGCTCAGCCTGCCCTGATAATGGTTCTACGCTGGGTCTCTCTCTTGGTCTTTATCGTTTTCTTTTTCCTTCCGGTGTCAAAATGAAGACTTGATGGGGGGAGATGGTCTTATCCATTCGGAATGCATAACGATGTAGTTCCAGCGGCGCTTTCTTATACATTTGGCTACATTATCTTGCTGGGTCTCTTGTCTTATTTGCGCACTTTATCTAAAATCTGTCCAGTGGAGATTTAGTGTTCTTGTAAAACATTTGTTCTCAAAATCACCCTTTTAAAAAAGAAATCTTTATTTGTGTGTGTTTGCTGAATGTCTTTGACTTCCAGATCTTAGGCAGTGTGCACATCAGTTAATTGAGTATTCTCGACATGACGTTGCAAAACTAACCCCAACATTTTTTGATAGTTGTGGTTTTTCTAGGCAAATTTGCATCCAGTAGTTTGCCATTGCTTTCTGGACAGTCGGCTCCTTGATACCACTGTCAAAACCAACGCAAGGTGCAAGGCCTGTAGCTGGGATCGATCCAAGTACCCCGGCATCACGAAACGCGTTCGCAACCCCTAAGCCACAGACACCGACAACTTATAACAGGAGGAGCACAATCTTCTAGACAAAGAATGTTGAACTGTGAATGTTGAATTGTGAATGTTGAACTGTGAATGTTGAATTGTGAATGTTGAATTATGAATGTTGAATTGTGAATGTTGAATTATGAATGTTGAATGAGGAATCGACATCACAGCACTCAGGATACTCCCAGTGTTCCCATGACACAGTAACCATTCTGATTGTAAATTCGTCTCGCCTTTCCCCTGAGTGTTGAGCGTCGTCCAGATTCCCTAGAAACCCCTCGCAGCTCCATTTTCCTGAAACTGTAATGATCTATTTGTGCCTGTGCACTGTTCATTCGCTCCCAAAGGGCATTCTGGACAAAGAACTCACTATCACTCATCAGTCATCAGCGAATTCCACATACGCCCTTCCTGTAAAACTCTTTCAACCGATCATGCCACTCACCTCTGCAATGACAAAACTGTTATGTTTGTGTATGTTATAAACTGTGATCCGCTGTTTGAAATATGATCATGAATTGCCCGGATTAAACTCCTAACACACTAGTTAACAAAATGAAACGAAAGGTTAGTCAGCTTGTGTATTCTTGTGCGGGCCTCAGGTGTTTGCAAAGGGCCGCAGGTTTGGCATGCCTGGTTTACGCTCTCCTGCTTTTGGTCTGTAAATGTTATTCTGCTTTACGTTCCAAGCAGTCTTACTAGCATCAACTCCACTGGTTAACTCTAACACTGTGTATCTTGTTATCTAACATCAACTCCACTAGTTAACTCTAACACTGTGTATCTTGTTATCTAACACTAACTACATAGTTAACTCTAAACTGTGTATCTTGTTATCTAACACTAACTACATGGTTAACTCTAACACTGTGTACCCTCTCATCTAACATTGACTCCACTGGTTAACTCTAACACTGTGTACCTTCTCATCTAACACTATCTCCACTGGTAAACTCTAACACTGTGTACCCTCTCATCTAAGACTAACTCCATGCTTAACTCTAATACTTTGTACCCTCTCATCTAACACTGACTCCACTGGTTAACTCTAACACTGTGAACCCTCTCATCTAACACTAACTCCACTGGTTAAGTCTAACACTGTGAACCCTCTCATCTAACACTAACTCCATGCTTAACTCTAATACTTTGTACCCTCTCATCTAACGCTAACTACATGGTTAATTCTAACACTGTGTACCCTCTCATCTAACGTTAACTACATGGTTAACTCTAACACTGTGTACCCTCTCATCTAACACTGACTCCACTGGTTAACTCTAACACTGTGTACCCTCTCATCTAACACTGACTCCACTGGGTAACTCTAACACTGTGAACCCTCTCATCTAACAGTGACTCTACAGGTTAATTAAATGGCGAGCAAAGGAACGTGAAACTCGAGAGATAAATAGACCGACTCATGATTAGCGACGCGGTTTCTTCAATTTAACATCAAAAATAGTAAAATTATCTCTAATCCAAAGCTTTGCTAAGTTTCCTTGCATACATTTATCTAGGCTTTTTGTTTGTCTGTTCGGGTCTAAAGCGAAATCCTTTCCTTGCCATAGTGACAGCTTGTATAATAATTTGTTTCCTAAAACACTATCGTCAGATTGCGTTAGAAAAAAAAAACATTGGGAAAAATTATGCTTTGCACATGCGTCATATATTCGTCGTCAAAGAAATGTCTAAATTAAGGACCATATAGTTGCTGCTATCGGCTCTGTGGCTAAGTCGATGCGAACGCTTCGTAATGCCGGGGAACCGGGTTCGATCCCAACTGCGGGCCATACGCCTTGTGTTGGTTTCGACAGTGGTATCAGGGAGCCGACCGTAGAGAGAGCAATGGCAAACTACTGGACGTAAATTTGCCTAGTGAAACCACACAACAGCCAGGGGCTGATGGGGTTGGTTCTGCAACGTCCTGTAACGTATAGTTGCTGCTAAATAGTAGAGCCAATGAAATCTTGCTACGGTCACTAGTTTCTTAGTTTCGCATCTCGCCCGCCAAGCTAGTTTTTGCTTTCATACACAGGGATGTGAAAAGGTCTTGGAACAGCTTTCGCAATGATATATAATATGCCCTATTATAGTATTTGGAAACAGCTGTTGCTTTGTGTCAAACACTGCAATTTTGTGTTTAAACAATTGTTATCTTTAAAACAAATGCATGGGGTGGTGTCTTTGGTAATAATATTCCAATGCTAAATTGTTTACAAATTACATAAATCTTGTGTGTAGTCTAATTCTAAAAATGCCGAACTTTACAAAAAACGTACATATTGAAACAAAAAATATTTTTTCCCTATAAACAAAAAAAAGGGGGGGGGGGGGGTAGGGGGGGGGGGGAATACCGTCTTGTGACCTCTAAATTCTAACACTGACTAACGTTGCTTTCCATGGACTAATAATTCTCAGGGCGTTTACGGAAGTGAACTCCAAGTCTCCGATCACTTTCGGCACCTGGTTGATCTACGGACTGCCTCTGTCGTTGATACT
>CAJHNH020000901.1:256894-266894 GCA_905116865.2 Candidula unifasciata
ATACATACATACATACATACATACATACATACATACATACATACATACATACATACATACATACATACATACATACATACATACATACATACATACATACATACATACATACATACATACATACATACATACATACATACATACATACATACATACATACATACATACATACATACATACATACATACATACATACATACATACATACAGACATACAGACATACAGACATACAGACATACAGACAGACAGACAGACATACAGACATACAGACATACAGACAGACATACATACATACATACATACATACATCCATCCATCATACATACATACGTACTACCTCCCAGAAAGACGTCAAGGCATTCAGAATGTTTGAAGAAAACCTACCAGCACATGCTCGCTTTAAAGCTCCATAAGTCTGGATGAAATTGGTAGACACAGAAATAGACAGTCCGACCCAATCACCCGTGTGACCCCAAAGAATGGATACGTGTTTATCCTGATTTATCTGCATTCAAGTTACCCTAAGATAATTATGGATGCTAATTCAACATTAGAATAGGGATGCAATGGATTCCAGGCCACTCCGGCACACCAGGTAATGACAGAGCTGACAGACTGGCAAAGCAAGGAGCAACACAAGAACAACCACCCACAGCGACAACCCACAGACAGTAAAAGCACGTTTAAAAGCAAAAACAAGGAAGCTTGATTAAGCAGATGGGCCATTGCAGATACTGGAAGAGATGTTTGCAGATATTTGTCTGACCTTGATCCTAACGACAGCCTGAACCATTTAACAAGGCGGGACCAAGCCACCATCTGCAGACTCACAACACAACATATTCCATTCAATGGGCATCTTAACAGAATACAACCACAACACTTCCCAGAGTGACAGCTATGTAACTATCCCTATGAAACTGTTAACCATCATCTCTCTAAGTGTCCAAAACACAGTGAGACTAGAAGAACGCTACTCCCTCTCACTGAGACCAGACAAGTGGAACATCTTGTACGGTTGGGTGGGGTTGGGGGGGGGGGTGCAGCTTGTGAAAACATGTAAATTTCACTACAGTTCAAGGGGTCAAAAGGTGAAAGCATATGCGCCACTGGATCGATAACAACAATAAATACTCCGTGTATAAGTCGAACTCCAGTTCTGAGCTTAAAAACGTTACGGTCTTTTACTTGAAACAATACGATATTTGTGAGTGTAGAAACTGCGCCACTGTTGCCGTCCATACAGGTATGCTCAAGGCTCGGTGAAGGCAACTTTGTTGCCGTCCATACAGGTATGCTCCAGGCTCGGTGATAGCAACTTTGTTGCCGTCCATACAGGTATGCTCCAGGCTCGGTGATAGCAACTTTGTTGCCGTCCATTCAGGTATGCTCAAGGCTCCGTGATAGCATCTTTGTTGCCGTCCATACAGGTGTGCTCCAGGCTCGGTGATAGCAACTTTGTTGCCGTCCATACAGGTATGCTCAAGGCTCGGTGATAGCATCTTTGTTGCCGTCCACACAGGTATGCTCCAGGCTCGGTGATAGCATCTTTGTTGCCGTCCATACAGGTATGCTCAAGGCTCGGTGATAGCATCTTTTGCGACGTTGGTCGTGATCTGGGTGACCCGAGACCTGGGCGAGTACGGAGGCTGCATTGAAGCACTGCATGGTTTCGCAAGCCTACAAGTATTTTATTTTCATTGATTACCACTTAGAAAACCACGACAATGGAATAAATATCAATAGATACAATAAAGAAAAGGAACATTGAAAGCCACACAGAAATAGTATTCTTATCTGCTGTGCAATGTTGTTTCTGTATGTGTGTTGTGTCTGTTGAGTGTTGTGTTTGTGTGTGTGTGTTTATTTGTGTTCATGTTGTGTGCATATCTTGTGTCTGTGAGTGTGTGTTTACTTGTGTGCATGTCTTGTGTTTGTGAATGTGTGTTTACCGGTGTGTATGTGAAATGTTCGTGTGTAAGTTCTGTATCTGTGAGTAAGTTTTGTGTCTGAGTGAGTAAGTGTGTGTGTATGTGTGTGTGTGTGTCTGTAAGTTGTGATGTGAGTAATGTGTCTCTAAGTGTTGTGTTAGGTGTCTGAGTGTTGTGTCTGTGTGCTGTTTCTGTGTGTGTATAGTGTGTTTGTGTGAGTGTTGTGCCGTTTGAGTGTTGTGTCTATGAGTTCGTGTTGAATGACTGAGTGTTGTGTCTGTGTGAGCTGCACCCGTGTGAATGTTGTGTTATGTGTGTGAGTGTTGTGTCTGTGTGAGTGTTGTATTAGGTGTGTGACTGTTGTGTCTGTCTGAGTGTTGGGACTGTGTGACTGTTGTATGAGTGATGTGAGTGCTGTATCTGTGTTGTACGTTGTGCCTGTGTGACTGTTGTATGAGTGATATGAGTGCTGTATCTGTGTTTGTATGTTGTGACTGTGTGACTGTTGTATGAGTGATATGAGTGCTGTATCTGTGTTTGTACGTCGTGCCTGTGTGACTGTTGTATGAGTGATATGAGTGCTGTATCTGTGTTTGTATGTTGTGACTGTGTGACAGTTGTATGAGTGATATGAGTGCTGTGTCTGTGTTTGTACGTCGTGCCTGTGTGACTGTTGTATGAGTGCAGTATCTGTGTTTGTACGTCGTGACTGTGTGACTGTTGTATGAGTGCTGTATCTGTGTTTGTAAGGCGTGACTGTGTGACTGTTGTATGAGTGATATGAGTGCTGTATCTGTGTTTGTACGTCGTGACTGTGTGACTGCTGTATGAGTGATATGAGTGCTGTATCGGTGTTTGTACGTTGTGCCAGTGTGGGTCTTGGGTTAAATATTTAAGTCTGTGTCTGTGTGAGTGTTGTTTGAGGTTTCTTCTTCTTCTTCTTCAGGTTCACCAGCTGTTAACTCTGGCGGAAAGTTCTATCTTTGTTTGTTTACTTCTGGACTGCAGCCCTGTTCCAGAACCTGAGTGTTGCGTGTGCATCCGTTTGACAGATCTGACAAATTTGTATACAGACTGTCTGTTCATTGCTTCACAGGCAGATGCACTACGACTTCGAAGGAAGCTCACAATAAGTCGACTCTTACGACATGCTTTTTGGGTAGGCAGTGGGTCAATTCTTGTTTTCCCTATAATAGAGCCCTGGGACCCACACAGGGGAACTGTGTGAGGTGTGTAAGTGTTGTGTCTGTGTGAGTGTTGTTTGAGGTGTGTAAGTGTTGTGTCTGTGTGAGTGTTGTGTTAGGTGTATGAGTGTTGTATCTGGGTGAGTGTTGTGTTAGGTGTGTAAGTGTTGTGTATGTGTGGGTGTTGTGTTAGGTGTGAAAGTGTTGTGTTAGCTGTGAAAGTGTTGTGTCTGTGTGGATACATTGTGTCTGGAGTGTGTGTTCTAGTGTATATTGCTTGTGTTCTTTTTTGTGTCTGTTCACAGACAGACAAAAAAAATCGAAAGAAGAAAGAAAGAAAGAAAGAAAGCCAACAAGAAAAGAAAGAAAGAAAGAAAGAAAGAAAGGAAAGAAAAGAAAGAAAAGAAAGAAAAAAGAACGAAAAAGAAAGAAAAGAAAGAAAGGAAAGAAAGAAAGTAAAGAGGAAAGAAAGAAAGAAAAAAGAGAAGAAAGAAAAGAAAGAAAAAAGAAAGAAAAGAAAGAAAGAAAGAAAGAAAGAAAGAAAGAAAGAAAAAAGAAAAGAAAAAAGAAAGAAAGAAAGAAAGAAAGAAAGAAAAAGAAAGAAAGAAAAAAGAAAGAAAGAAAGGAAGAAAATCAAGAAAGAAAGAAAGAAAGAAAGAAAAAGGAAAGAAAGAAAGAGAAACGAAAGAAAGCAGAGAAAGAGAAAGAAAGAGAAAAGAAGAAAAGAAAGAAAGAAAGAAAGAAAGAAAGAAAGAAAGAAAGAAGAAAGAAAGAAAGAAAGAAAGACAGACAGAAAGAAAGAAAGACAGACATAAAGAAATAAGTAAAAAAGAAAAGACAGAAAGAAAGAAAGTATTGTATCTGTGGGTTGTGTCTGTTTGTTGTGTCTGTGAGTTGTGTCTGTGAGTGTTGCTTCTGTGTGAATCTTGTTTCTGTGAATGTTGTGTCTGTGTGAGTATTGTGTCTGTGGGTTGTGTCTGTGCGTTGTTTCTGTGGGAGTTTTTGTTGTGTCTGCGTTAATGTTGTATCTGTGAGTGTTGCTTCTGTGTGAATGTATCTGTGAATGTTGTGTCTGTGTGAATGTTGTGTCTGTTTGAATGTTGTGTCTGTGTAAATATTGTGTCTGTGTGAATGTTGTGTCTGTGTGAATGTTGTGTCTGTGTGAATGTTGTGTCTGTGTGACTGTTGTGTCTGTGTGAATGTTGTGTCTGTGTAAATATTGTGTCTGTGTGAATGTTGTGAATGTTTGAATGTTGTGCCTGTGAGTGTTGCTTCTGTGTGAATGTTGTGTCTGTGTGAATGTTGTGTCTGTGTAAATATTGTGTCTGTGTGAATGTTGTGTCTGTGTAAATATTGTGTCTGTGTGAATGTTGTGTCTGTGTAAATATTGTGTCTGTGTGAATGTTGTGTCTGTGTAAATATTGTGTCTGTGTGAATGTTGTGTCTGTGTAAATATTGTGTCTGTGTGAATGTTGTGTCTGTGTAAATATTGTGTCTGTGTGAATGTTGTGTCTGTTTGAATGTTGTGTCTGTGAGTGTTGCTTCTGTGTGAATGTTGTTCTGTGCGAAAGTTGTGTATGCGAGTATGGTGTGTGTGTGTCTGTGTCTGCAAGTGTTCTGTCTGTCAGCATTGCGTCTGTGTTGCTGTAAAGGGCTGAGAGGGGGGGGGGGGGAGGTGGTTGTGTCTGTATCACAGTTTGTCGCATGTATGTTACTAGAGCCCTAACAGAAAGCAAAGAATATGAACCATATACAGTACAATACATGTTATTCTTCTGCTGTCGTCCTTAAAAAAGCCCTTGGCAAACTGAATTGTGGTTTACAGCTAGACTGCGAAATCTGCGTCTTTCTGCCAAACGCATCCAATTTCAGCAAATCTCTAATTGGTCACTTTTCACGACATATGTGTTTGTGTGTTAGTGGGAGGGAGAGGCGTGAGGAGAGAGGCGTGAGGGGAGAGGCGTGAGGGAAGAGACGTGAGGGTAGAGGCGTGAGGGGAGAGGCAATGAGTATATTCTCTTTTTTTTTTCTCCTGAGAATGGACCCTGAATCTAAAACTGATAGTCTGGTCTTCTATATTTTAACGTTGTCTGCTTGCAATCACAGGTTTGTCACGGACACCCCGCCAGCCATACTGTTTGGTGTTCTGATGTTTGTACTTCCGTCCTCTTTCCCAACATCGATTATGACCAGGTGTGACTCGAGGGGTAAGTCCGATATTCACAGGTCTGACACATCGTTTGGCTGTTGTCAAATATCTACTTTTTGTATTGTTTGTTACGTTTTACACTGATTATCAGCCTTATGTTCTTGCGAAACAGCGACGGAAAGAGACTGAAGGCATGGGCGGGGGGGGGGGGGGGGGGGAAATAGAAAGACAAACAGAAGACAGACAGACCAGACAGAGAGACAGAAAGACAGACAGACAGACAGACAGACAGACAGACAGACAGACAGACAGACAGACAGACAGACAGACAGACAGACAGACAGACAGACAGACAGACAGACAGACAGACAGACAGACAGACAGGATTGAAGGATGAATTGAAACTGAAAAAAAAAGAGAGAATTGCGAAATCAGGCGTTATTCTCACCTGCATGTTACTACCAAACAAACGAATGCTTTGAAAATCTCTTATTATTTCGCGGGCGTTGTGTAATAAGCTAGTAAGACTGTGTAGTCTCTGAAAGAAAGAAAGACAGAAAAGCAAGACCAAAGACAGCAAGAAATAAGCCGCCGAAGAAAGAAAGAAGAAAGACGAAGAAAGAAAGAAAGAAAAGAAAAAAGAAAGAAAGAAAGAAAGAGCAGCAGACGCAAGACACTAAAGAAAGAAAGAAAGAACGAAGAAAGAAAGAAAACAGAAAGAAAGGAAAGAAAGAAAGAAAGAAAGAAAAAAAGAAGAAAGAAAGAAAGAAAGAAAGATAAGACTAAGAAAGAAAGAAAGAAGAAGAAAGAGAAAGAAAGACGGCCCGCAAGGACCTTTCAAGAAAGAAAAAGAAAGAAAGAAAAGAAAGAAAGCTCCAAAAGAAAGAAAGACCGCAACAAAGAAAAGAAAGAAAAAACAAAGAAAGAAAGGAAAAAAGAAAAAAAAAAGAAAGAAAAAAAAAGAAAGACAAGAAAGAAAGAAATAAAACCGAAAGAAAAGATGAAAGAAAGAAAGACCTAAAGAAAGCAAAAAAAAGAAAGATCCCGAAAGAAAGTAAGACTAAGAAAAAGAAAGAAAGAAAGAAAGAAAGAAAAAGAACAATGGATTGATGGATGGATTGATAATGTAAAATAAAAAGAGATTATTGCGAAATCAGGCCTTATTCTCACCTGCATGCTACTACCAAACAAACGAATGCTTTTAAAATCTCTTAATTATTCGCTGGTGTTGTGTAATAAGCTAGTAAGACTGTGTAGTCTCTAAATGAATAAATGGCTGAATAAATCAGTCAATCAATTAATCAATCAAGAATTGAAATTACTGCTTCTTTTTCTTCTTGGCTTTGACCGGCTGTCAGCTCCAACGGAAAGTCCTGGTTGATCGTTCAGTTACTTTAGTCTTGTTATGAAACTTTAGTACTGCATGTACATCCGTTTTATAGATCTGTGTTTTTTTTTTTTTTGTATGCAGACTGTTGGTTATTTTCATCTCTGGCAGATGTACTCTGACTTATACGGAAGCACCTAACAAGTCGATTCTTACGACATGCATGTTATGGAGGTGCTGGTCTATTCTTGCCCCCCCCCCCCCCAACTTCCCCAAAATAGACATTACTACACTCAGGACATTTTGACACGTGCTCATTCTCCTGCATCAGTAGCAACGAAGAGTCGACATGCGGATAGTGAAGGTTACAGCCAATGTTTTCTCATGATTTGATTTGATTGATTTGATTCCAAAACCGACATCACAGCACTCGGAGCATTCCCATAAGCACTCCGTCCCCATCTTCAGCAGCCAGTGAAGAGTTCCGATACTAATGGTGCCAGTAGCGTGTTTTCTCATGAGTGTTGAGTCAGCTCCTGAAGATTTCGTCTTTCAGGATTTGGATACACTTGTCTCTTCTGTTCTACTGTCCATTTGATCACAAAGAGCCGTCGTCACGTCCGCTTTATCATAAAGTAGGTCACAGTCCAGAGAAGCAGCAGCAGCCAATCTATCACTGTTTTCTTACCCTGCAAACCAGAATCTTCTCCAAAGAAATTGGTCGATATGTATAATCATTTTTACTTCTATTCAAATTACAATGACGTATTTTACTATTATGTCCACTACAAATGCGATTATTACTACTAATACTCATATTATTATTATTTTAGCTACTTCATTTTTTTTTTATTCGTTTTACTTAGTATTTTAATCTTCCTATATTTTAAAGTTTTTCTCGTGACCACAGCCCCGCGCAACACACCCCCCCCCCCCACCCGCCCCACTGTCCTCTTCTTCTCTGTGTGGGTACTGGTGGCCAAGATATTCTACCCTTTGTTCCCGTCGTGGTTTTTGTCAAAAAGGGGCTCCGGCCGAAACGTCTGATTTTCCTTGTTTGTTTACCTTGCTCCCCTCCCCGTCGACTTTTTCACAGTTCAATGAACAAATTTTTGATCAAGCGATGTTTCATCTCCTTGTTATTATAGACTGGCTCAGTCTGACGTCTTTGGGGATCAGTCTCCGATGTTACTAGCCTATTACTCTATTGTTATTGCCCATTGATCGGAGTTAGCAGCTAACGATCTACGTCCCTATCCACAGTCACCTACCAAAGGATCAGTCCCCTGCTAGAATGGTCGCACATCCACACAAAGATGCCGTGGTCCCTCTACCTGCTACTGGGAGGCGGTTACGCCCTTGCCGAAGCTGCCACGGTAATACAGTCACTTGATTATTTCATTGGTTGATGGTGTAGATATAGTGCGTTTCAAAACTCGTGCCGGCATACTTTTACAAATGTCTCGAAAACGCCTGTACGAATCAACAGGAATTTGTGAAAGTGGCCTTACATTTCTCATGTCCTTGTGATTCTATTGTTTACAATTGCACAGATTCTGTTGTTTTCCTGAGCCGCGAATTTCTTTGAACAGCCCCTGGCTGTTGTGTGGTTTTATAGGCAAGTTTACGTCCAGTAGTTTGCCATTGCTTCTGGACGGTCGGCCTTCTTGATACCACTGTCGAAACCAACGCAAGTCGCCAGACCCGAATCTGGGATCGAACCCGGCATCCCGGCATTTCGAAGCGTTCGCATCGACTTAGCCACAGAGCCGACCAAGTTACTGTAAGTGTGTAAATTGTTTGCCTTGAATAGACGTCTGTTTTTTCATATACCGTAAACATGGCAAAATAGAAAAATGAGATGTTTGTTTATATTATTTATAAATGATCACTAGGACATGATTATTACCAAGCTGCATGACAAAGTTCGGTGCTTTCCTAACATCCCATCCCAAACATGGGACATCCACAGGTCACGGGACAGTCTAATATTTCAGGGGTGGTAGATAAGCTGCATGCCGACCTGTGCGTTAAGACGACACTGTTCTGAAAAGGGAAAGGGAGGAGGGGGAGTTCGCCAGCTCTGAGACCTTCTGTCAGATCTTCTGTCAGATCTTCTGTCAGATGTTCTATCAGATGTTCTGTCAGATCTTCTGTCAGAGCTTCTGTCAGATCTTCTGTCAGATCTTCTGTCAGATCTTCTGTCAGATCTTCTGTCAGATCTTCTGTCAGATGTTCTATCAGATGTTCTGTCAGATCTTCTGTCAGAGCTTCTGTCAGATCTTCTGTCAGATCTTCTGTCAGATCTTCTGTCAGATCTTCTGTCAGATCTTCTGTCAGATCTTCTGTCAGATGTTCTATCAGATGTTCTATCAGATTTTCTGTCAGATTTTCTGTCAGAGCTTCTGTCAGATCTTCTGTCAGATCTTCTGTCAGATCTTCTGTCAGATGTTCTATCAGATGTTCTGTCAGATCTTCTGTCAGAGCTTCTGTCAGATCTTCTGTCAGATCTTCTGTCAGATCTTCTGTCAGATCTTCTGTCAGATGTTCTGTCAGATCTTCTGTCAGATGTTCTGTAATCGCCACTTTCACTTTTCATTGCCAGAGAACAATGCACTATTTTACTGCCTAGTCTTACAGTTTACTGCTTATTTCGAATACATCACTCACTTTATGTCTCGATTAGAGCGAGAGAGAAAAAAAGCTCCCTGCACGCCTACGAAAAAAATGCTAGCGCGTGAAAGCTGCCAGTTACTAGAAAACAGGATGCTAGCTGCGCCCGCATACTCTAAACAACAATGCGCAGGGGGAGAGGGGGGATTTTTCGCGATATTCTATTGTGTAATCAAGACATGCTAACGCTTAGATCTGCGAAATGATGACGCACAAATGATATATATATATATATATATATATATATATATATATATATATATATATATATATACATTATATATATATATATATATATATATATATATATATATATATATATATATATATATATATATATATATATATATATATATATATATATATATATATATATATATATATATATACTATGGCTAAATCGAATAGTGATTTTCACTATTCAGTCTAATACGAATACGAATAGTGTATCATAATTATCAGGTGTCTTGCCGCCTGGCGTGGGAGATTTTGCGTCGCCACAATCTGCGATCTCACAAAATCAACAAAAAAGAACGTATTGCCTTTAAATATAAGTGCTTACTTGACGAGGCTATCAGTTACTATTGTACAGATCAAATTTTCCACTTTAAAATTTCAGCCAAAATGTAATCACAACCTTACTTATCCGCTGCACCTTCACGAATACAGATGGAGGATCGGACGCACCTCGAGATAAATACTAAGATAATTTGTAGCATGCTGCGGTTTGCATTT